>OVBA01004158.1:0-24638 GCA_900406435.1 Lepidium aucheri | reverse complement strand
ACCTTATCAAGAAGAGTTTGCACGTTTGT
Source organism: Lepidium aucheri (assembly GCA_900406435.1). Classification (NCBI taxonomy): domain Eukaryota; kingdom Viridiplantae; phylum Streptophyta; class Magnoliopsida; order Brassicales; family Brassicaceae; genus Lepidium; species Lepidium aucheri. The sequence goes on along the minus strand of OVBA01004158.1, from coordinate 24,609 downwards.
TCTCCCTATTTTCTATTTTTTCTATTTCTGTTATCTCCCGTGGACTGAATTACAAAGCTGATGCTCTTGCCCGTAGTGTACGGGAATCAGCCTCCGAACCTTGTTGTAACTGATTTTTGTGCTTCCTCTCTTGATATATTGAAATGCAGTTGACAAAAAAAAAATTAAACAACAATTTGGGAGCCAAATTTTGACGTTCAACCTTTCTTCACTCTAATTCAACAACAATTTGGGAGCCAAATTTTTACGTCTTGTTGGTTGATGAAACACTTGTTGATTTACTTATTTGTTGTTCCATTGCTTTGTTGGGTTGAATCTCTTCCTCTTCTTTGACATACAGTTCGTTTAAATCAAATTTATGAGCAGAAGGAGGACTAACTGTGTTGAGTAGAACATCTTTTGATTTACTTTTTCCTTGTTCCAATGCTTTGCCCAGATAAATTTTCTCATCTTTTTCGTAATACGGTTCATTTAGATTAAATTTGAAAGCAACAGTAGGTTTTGTCTTGTTCATTGGTTGACAATCTGTTGATTTGTTTTTTTCTTTTTTTTTCTCCATTTTTGTTTGTACAGGAATGTTTGTGTGTGAGAGAAGAGGAATATTTACTGAGTAAAAATATTTTTGTGGATTGTGATAATTTTGGACTTTTGAACTTCTTTACCAAAACAATTGGAATAAAGAGATTTTTGAACTTCGTTGACCAAAACTAATTAATTAGTGAGAAAATCCAAATTATTAAAGTAAAAGTTTGTATAGATATGTGAGAAAAACAAATAAAATAGAACAAAAACAAGCCTAAAACAACAAACAAATTGGAAGAGATGGAGTATTAGAACTAAAACAATTTCTTTAACCAGAAGTTGAAAATTTATTTGTTTAATCATAAAGTTGAATTTTTTATTTGTCCAAATACTTAAGTCGTTTTTCTAAGGATTTTTCTCTATAATTGTGTAAATATATAAAGGGAATATAGTTCTAGTAAAGACTATACTCTATTTTTTCCTACTAATACTAAAAAAACCTATAAAATGCCACTATTGAGTTTTTAGTTTTTTCAAATGCCACAATATTTAAGTTTCCTCCACAATACCACTTTGACCAAGTCAACTTTCGATTAAAAGACCAAAACGTCAATCTTCATTCTTCCTCCTTCTTTCTTCTTCTTTCTCTATTCATTCTTTTATCTTCCTTCTGTCTTCTTCTTTCACAATTATCTCAATTTTTCTTTCAAGGTTTAAGTTTTGATTATCTCGATTTCTCTTTCATTTCTCTCGATCTCTCAACAAAAACGATATCATATCAATATGCATCGATCCATGTTTATGTTCATTTCTTAAGTATATGTTTGTTTTAGACATGTTTATGTTCATTATAGACATATTTATATCCATTGCTTACTTTTGTATCCGTTTTAGACATGTATATGTCTATTTGAGACTTGTTTATGTTCATTGCTTACGCATGTGTCTGCTTAAGACATGTTTATGTCTATTTAGATATATTTATGTCCATCGCTTATGTCTGTGTCTGTTTTAGATTTTTTATGTCTATTTTAGACATGTTTATGTCTATCACTTACGTCTGTGTCTGACACATGTTGCCATTTCATTACCCAATTTTTTCTCTTTCTTCATTATTTCTGTAGTATAAACTTGAATTTAGGTTAAGCAAAAATAGAAGCAAAAATCAATTACAAGTAAAGCCAAAAACTAAACCTATAAATGATTTAACAAGCAATAAGGTAACAATTACACAGAGCTGAGACAAGTCTTGTTACCTTAACTTAATAAATGCCCAGGGTGTACTTGGTTGACTGCGTTTGAGTCCCAGGATGGTACACCAATTCTACGAAATCTACGAACTCTTATGTTTTACTCTACACTCTCAGACTTCACAAAATTTAGAGGATTTGTTGCTGTGAATTTTTCTCAGTCAAGAACCGTTTTTTCTCTTTTTTAGAATAAGTCTTCGGCTCTGATTTTATAGACAAGGAAGACTTAGAGAGAAAGTATTCTTCAAACGTGAGAACTAGTCAAGCACGTAACGAGAGGGAGCTAAATTTTTGGAGCCAAACGTGAGAGAAGACGTCACGTCTTTAACAAGTCTCCCACGTGAGTCCTTAATTCTAGGTTAGTTAGAGACTTAATCTTACACAATAAGATTTAAGTTCTTAACCAAGTAAAACTTAAGTTAATTTTTGGCATTAAAAAGCCTAAAAAATTTACTCTTTTTGGACCAAAACCCACTTTCTCCAATTCATCTCATTTCTCATTCACTCTTTACCAATCAATTTAAGTTTAATATTTGGCTCATATTTCCAAAGTAATAAACCTTCAAATTATTGGTCCAACAATCCCCCACATGAATAGAAATGACTCTAAACATATGACTGACTGACTCGATAGACTCTACTGACTAGAATTATCCTATAAACTAGATAGAAAAATGAACTTTCAAGAGTGTAGACAAAAATGTGATGTGTCTGAGTAAGTAGCATTTTTCAGCTTTGAACCAGTCATTGTTAATATATGTCGGGTTAATTTGGCTAGGAGGTGAACATGATGTCTTGAACCACCCAAAAGTTTAGTTTAAACCTAGACAACAAATATAACCCATCTCACTTTCTAGTAGAACTAAGTTCTCTATTATGTTGATTTTGGCCTTGAACTTTGCCTGGTAATTCATGAGTGAACTTGGAGAGTATAGTCTTACCTTCATTCTCCTAGAAACAACCTTTATTTCACACTCACTAGGTGATTTGCCAAACTTTTGGATGTTCAGAAGTAACCTGTAATACTTCACTTATTAACCAAATATTGGACTCAAATCATTAAAAGTCTAAAACTTATCCTCAACTTTCTACAGGTTGCCCTGTTTATCATCTTTAGAAACTGGGTAGAGTCGTAATACTCCCAGTGCACTTCTGAAGATATTTTCTGATTTAGTTGTCCCTTTGAACCTACTTCTTGGGGATCTCTAGTCATGTAGGTAGGGTATCCACTAGACATATTCTTAATTCATAGGCTTTAAACCCATTCCTCTTGATGATTTTTCTACTTGGTCTCGAGATAGTCCTTTGTTAAAAGGATCTACTAGATTGTCAGCTGACTTGATGTAATCTATTGTGATAACACCACTTGAGATCAAGTGTCTAATGGTTTTATGTTATCTCCTTATATGACGAGATTTGCCAATATAGAGATTATTCTATGCTGAGGCTATAGCCGATTGACTATCACAGTGAATGCGTAGTGCCGACACAGGTTTCTCCCACATAGGAATATCTTCCAAAAAATTTCAAAGCCATTCTGCTTCTTGTGCTGCTTTATCTAAAGATATAAACTCTGATTCCATGGTGGATCGAGCTAACAAAGTTTGTTTGGAAGATTTCCAAGATATTCCTGCACCTTCTACGGTAAAAACGTATCTACTTGTGGATTTTGAGTTTTTGGAATCAGAAATCCAGTTAGCATCACTGTATCCTTCCAATACTAGAGGTTCTCTACCATAGTGCAGCCCATAACTTTTTGTATACTCTAAGTAATTCAGTACTCTGGTTATGGCTTTCCAGTGTTTATGTCCTGAATTGCTTGTGTAACGACTTGGTTCATTAACTGCATGTGCTAAATCAGGTCTAGTACAATTAGTTAAGTACATAAGACTTCCTATGACTTGTGCGTACTCTACATGTGACACTGCTTCACCTGAGTTTTTGGTCAAGTGAAGTTGAGAGTCAACAGGGGTTTTTGCAGTACCACTTGTATAGTTCTTGAATCGTTCAAGAATCTTTTTAGCATAGTGATCTTGTGACAGAATAATTATATCAGAGGTTCGTGTGATTTTAATCCCTAAGATGACATCAGGAAGACCCATGTCTTTCATGTCAAACTTACTATTAAGTAAGTTCTCAATTTGTTGGATTAGGTCCTTGTTACTTCCAATAATAAGCATGTCATCTACATATAAACAGAGCAATACATATGCATTTTTAGTTTGCTTGATGTAGATATATTTATCACATTCATTTATTTTGAAACCATTTGACATCATCACATTGTCAAATTTTTCATGTCATTGCTTTGGAGCTTGTTTTAGACCATACAATGACTAACCAAGTCGACAGACTTTGTGTTCTTGTCCTGGAACAATAAACCCTTCAGGTTGTTTCATGTAAATCTCCTCTTCTAATTCTCCGTTTAGAAAAGCAGTTTTTACATCCACTTGATGAATCTCCAAGTCTCTTAATGCTGCGATTGATATCAGCATTCTGATGGAGATTATTGTCGTCACTGGAGAATATGTGTCGAAGAAGTCCAAACCTTCTTTTTGTCTGAATCCTTGCACCACGAGTCTAGCCTTGTGCTTGTCTATTGAGCCATCGGTTTTCAACTTTGTTTTGAAAAACCATTTGCAACCAAGTGCTTTAAACCCTTCAGGGAGATCGGTTAACTCATAAGTATGATTTTGCATAATAGAGTCCATCTCATTGTTGACAATTTCTTTCCAGGAGGAAGCGTCTGGCTTAGACATGGCTTCAGCGAAATTTCTTGATTCATTTTCTACAAGAAAAATCATTAAAAAATCATCATCGTAAGACTTTTCCTGACGAGCTCTTTTGTTGCGTCTAGGTTCATCTTGTTGATCTTCTAAGTTAGATTGAGAAGTCTCAGATGTACTAGGCTCAAGATTCGTGTTATCTCTCTCTTCACGAGTTCTCTTTGGATTTTGTTTATCCTTATACTGAAACACGTGCTCGAAGAAAGACGCATTTCTTGATTCCATTATCGTGTTGACATGGATGTCAGGTATCTCTGATTTAATGACCAAGAACCTATATGCAGAACTGCTATGTGCGTATTCGAGAAAAACGCAATCAACAGTTTTTTTGGTCCAATTGTGACCTTTTTAGGAGTATGTACTGCCACTTTCGCTAAGCACCTCCACATTTTGAGGTATTTATGCAAAGGTGACGATCCTTTCCAAAGCTCATAGGGAGTCTTCTCGGTGACTTTGTGTGGAATTTTGTTGAGGATGTAATTCATGGTAAGCAGTGCTCCCCCCCCCCCACAAATTCTGAGGTAAACCAGATTCCTGCAACATTGCATTCATCATCTCTTTTAAGGTTCGATTTTTTCCTTCAACAATTCCATTTGAATCTAGTGAATATGGAGTCGTTGTTTGATGTATAATACCATCTTCTTTGAAAAATGCATTAAAAGGTCCATCATATTCACCTCCTCTGTCACTTCAGACTATTTTGATAGTGCTACTAAGTTGATTTTCAACTTCTCGTTTATATTCCTTAAATTTTTCCAAGGCTTGATCTTTGCTATTTAATAGATATACATAACAGTATTTTGTGTGATCATCAATGAACATTACAAAATACTTTTTGCCTCCTCTAATTGGCACAAATTTTAAATCACACAAGTCTGTGTGAATTAATCCTAGAGGTTTAGTTGTTTTTTGAACTTGGGGTGATGGTTTTATAGTGAGTTTTGCTTGTGAGCACACTTCACATTTTTCTTTGCTTGTTTTGCTTTTTGGTATTAGGTTTAAGTTCATTAGTCTTTGAATAGACTTGTAGTTAACATGACCTAATCTTTTGTGCCAAATATCAAAAGACTCAACAAAGTAAGCAAATTCATTTTTATTCATTAAAACATCAGAAACTCCATCAGAAGAAGTAGAAGCAACAAAATTATTGGCAACAACATTAGCAATAACATTATTATTTGTGGCTTTAGAAGCAGCAGCAGCGGAAGTAGAAGCAACAGCATCAGAGACATCTACTCCTTTACGAAGGACAGCTATAACACATCTTCAATATCCCATTCTTCTTGTATGCTTTGCCCACCTACACCTCAAACTTAGACAAAATCATGACCCCTGAAATGTACCTGATTCCAAATACAGCATCATCCATCAAAGTTGCAGAAATCAAGTTTTTCCTCATATCAGGGCAATGCCTCACATTCTTGAGGGTTACTTCTTTCCCAGAGGTGAACGTAAGTACCACTGTGCTTGTTGCCAAGACAGTTGACTTAGATTCATTCGCCATTTGCATTTTTGTGGTCTGGTGGACTTGGGGTATAACTACTGAACAACGCTCTGTGAGTGCAAATGTGATGTGAGGCACAAGTGTCGTAACCCCATTCTCTTGGGTTGTTTTGTTGGAAAATGTTACATTCAGTAACCAGTGCGCAGAGATGCTCTTCTGTCAGATTCACTTGGTCGTTCTTTTTTCCTTTGTTCTTGGGCTTGCTGCGACACTCATCAAATTTGTGGCCCAATTTGCCACAGTTGTGACACTTCCCTTTGAACTTTTTCTACTCATTGGGCTTACTCTGCTTCTTGAAATTCGTCAAAGAGGCAGGTTTCTAAGAAGACGTGGCAACTGCTTTGCCTTGTCCTTTTGGTTTGTACTCAACCATGTGGACGTCATGTTGGTGCAGGACAGCCAAGTTGGAAAGAGACCCACGGTTTCTTTCTTCTGTTTGCAGCTTGTTGAGAAGATTTTCAAGACTCATCTTCTTTTGCTTATGCTTCAGGTAGTTCTTGAAGTCATGCCAGCCTGATGGAAGCTTCTCAATGATGGTGTTTACTATAAAGGGTTCACAGATTGACATCCCCTCAGATTCGATCTCTTGACAGATCAATTGAGAAGCTTCCACCTGTTGCATTACCAGTTTCGAATCCCTCATTGTGAAATTCAAAAACTTAGCTACAGCGTATTTTTGACAACCAGCATCTTCAACTCTGTACTTCTTTTCCAGAGATGTCCATAACATCTTAGACGTTTTGTAATCACATTAGACTTTGAAGAGCTTGTTCTTAAGGCAGTTTAAGATCCAGCCTTTACACAAGTAGTCAGAGTGTTTCCATGCTTCCACAGTATTAAACAACAGTCTGTCTGTGTTACCCAGAGGAAAGTATGGCTGATCCTCTTTGACAAACTTCTCGAGCTGGATATTTGTCAGAAATTAGATCATTTTCAGCTGCCACGATTTGAACCCTTAGCCATGAAATTTTCAGCAGAGGTCCCATCATTGGAGCCGTTTGAAGCACGGGTAGTGGCAAAGATACATTAGCAACTTGCGCTCTAGGGTTATGACCTGTGACTGAAGGAAAACCATGTCCGAACAAGTTCTGACGTGTTGTCTCATAAGACACATTGTCAACAGGTAAACCAGCAACAAATAGACCAGTGTTCTCAAGAACCTGCTCTTCCATGTGTGTCGTAAATCTGTCTCGGTGTTTCGTCACTGCTAGACATCTGAAAACAGTAAATACACTTTTATCAAAATAATGTCACTTTTAAAATTAATTTAAAATAATTTGCAGAATTTATTAAATTTGCAAATCCTATTTTAAAATTTTTATGTGATTAAAAAAATTAACTAAATAATCTGTAGAATTTTAAAATTTGCAACTCTTATTTAAATAATTAAAAAAACCAAAATCAATATTTAAATTGATTCACGTTTTTGTATTATGTGTATTTGATTATTAAACCAAAGTTGATTTCCTTAAACCAAACCAGAAACCATCGTTATGATCCATGTTTGATCATGATAACAATTTGATCACAATTTGATCACGTGTTTGGTCAATAAACCAAAAGTAATTAGTTCAAACCAATTACAATCAAACCAAAGATTTTGATTTGACCAATATTGAGTTACAAGACCACGTTAATCATGTGGTTTAATTAAAGTGATTAATCTGGTCACTTCAACAACGTCAATTTTGACGTGAACCAAAAAGCAAAAAACCAGGGTGGTTATTTAGAGTGATCAATTTTGACCAATTCGACGATGGCCAACGTGAAAACGACAACGTCGCACCACGGTTTTTTTTTAATTCACAAATCCAAATTAAGTAATGATTCGCATAGTTAACAACTTGCAAATACCATTACTGATTTTTAGTTGTATTGATTAGAATCAATAGTTTAAAATAAATAATCCACTTAAACCAAAGGAATAACCGATACCATTTATATAAACTTAAACCTGCAAAAAACGTTAGTCTAAAAATACAAAACAAAATTGAATTGAATTTAGACAAGTTTCGATTTTAATGAAGCAGGTTTCAAAAATTGCTAAGACCTAATCCAAATTTTATATATCAATTCTAAAAGGTGGATTTTATTGAGTTAAGATTGTAAACCATTTAAACTTGAATTTAGGTTAAGCAAAAAATAAAAGTAAAAATGGATTACAAGTAAAGCCAAAAACTAAACCTATAAACGATTTAACAAGCAATAAGGTAACAATTACACAGAACTGAGATAAGTGTTGTTACCTTAACTCAATAAACGTCTAGGGTGTACTTCGTTGACTTCGTTTTTAAGTCCCAGAATAGAACTATGTTGAGACCGTCGATGGTACACCAATCCAACAGAATCTGCGAACTCTTACGTTTTATTCTACACTCTCAGACTTCACAAAATTAGAGGATTTGTTGCTGTAAATTTTTCTCAGTCAAGAACCGTTTTTTCTCTTTTTTAGAATAAGTCTTCGGCTCTGATTTTATAGACAAAGAAGACTTACAGGGAAAATATTCTTCAAACGTGAGAACTAGTCAAGCACGTAACAAGAGGGAACTAAATTTATGGAGCCAAACGTGAGAGAAGATGACGTTATGTCTTCAACGAGTCTCCCACATGAGTCGTTAATTCTAGGTTAGTTAGAGACTTAATCTTATCCAATAAGATTTAATTTCTTAACCAAGTAAGACTTAAGTTAGTTTTTGGCTTTAAAAAGCCTAAAAACTTAATCTTTTTGGACCAAAGCCCACTTTCTCCAGTTTATCATATTTTTCATTCACTCTTTACCAATCATTTAAGTTTAATATTTGGCCTATATTGCCAAAGTATTAAACCTTCAAATTATTGGTCCAACAATTTCTCATTTCCCACGAAAAATCTATTTTTTTCTTCTCACTTTTTTATCTTCTCTTCCCTTTTTCTTCCTTCTCTCATCCTTCTTTTCTTCCCAACCAAAAAAGGCAAATTGTAATGTGGAATGCCACATTGCCTCAAGAAGTGACATTCTCCACAATAAATAAACTTTGTTGCATTCTACACAATTGAAAACTCATTTGGGGTGCTAGGCCCAATTATTTCAAACATGAATCTTATTGTCACTAGTTCATTGTTGGTATGAATCATACTGTCACTACATAAAGGCCATCAAAGATCTTCTCATCCATTGAATTTATTCTTTTTCCAGCACCAGAAGTGGTTATAGTTCAAAGATTAAACTTCACTTCTTTGTTGGACTTTTGTTTCAGCTTCCATGGAACGTTGTGTCCTCCCATATGAAACTTAAGATTATGTTCCCTTACAAACCTTTTGTTGCAAACTTCACAAAACGTCACTACCGTTTTTGGATCTGTTCAATTGAAAAAAAAAACAGAAAACTTATATCTCCTATCCAAACTTACTTGGTTAATCTTTAGTAAAGGTATCCAAACTCATTTCTCCTATTAAACTCATGTATTGCGACTTTAGAAGACATAGTTGCTTGTATGGATTATACTAGGCTGAATCTGTTAGAAAATATCATCTAGGTTTAAGATTGGATTGAAGCATTGTACAGAATCTGATAGTAGATCGATGTGTCTCTAAGCAACCAACCCAATCACTATCTCTGAAAGAAATAAGTGACAATTCCAGTCTTTTTTGATACATGGACCCATCTTAATGTTCCTTCGACATAATGAAGAATGCGTTTAAGGTAAGAAAAATCAGAACCATGGGAGTTTACCAACAAGAATGCGGAAATCTGTAGGATCAAATTCAACAGAGTCAAGATGTTTTAGACGTTGCGGTAAAAGAGTTGGCATTGAATTACAATTGGACATGGCTTCCTGATGAAGGATGTCTTTGGCATTTGCTGTTTGATGGAGGAAAATACCATTTTCATAAGGTTGTACCTCTACTCCAAGAAAATATCGTGGAGGCTCCATGTCTTTCATAGAGAATCTACTATTGATAGCACCAAGCAAATGTTGCAGTTGTGTATGTCACTGCTAGTAAGTAGCATATCACCGACATAGAGAAGTAAGAAAATATTGTGGAGGCCCGAATGATTCTGTTGGATCAACTTCTGCAATGACCAATGGTTTCGTTGGTGATGTTTCGTATGTTTGAGATTCCATGATCATAGTGACATCTTCAGATCTAGAAGGTACCATAATGAACGAAGATAGGCATTATAATACGTAGTGTAACCAAGAAAAACACATTGCAGAGATCATGGCTCAAGCTTATGAGTAGCGTAAAGCAGAGACAGGGGTAGCACGCTGACCTGAAGAATCGAAGAGTTGAATAACCTAGTAGCTTACAAAATAGAGTCTCAGCTGGACTTTCATTACCCAGAACTGATGAAGGAAGGGCTGGGCCATTATTTTTGAAAGGTTGTGGATCTCAAAAATGAATGTTTGAGTATAATATAAATGAGCCTAAATTGTATGGGATTTGATTGTTTTAATATAAAAAACATGTCAAAAGTCCCACATTGGAACTTTGGAATAAAAGTGAGCTGTATATATTAAGACATGTACATGTCTTTATTCAAAAAACTAACAGACACTATGGAGTGTGTGAGTGAGGATGGAAAGACCACGCGCGTGCCGCCTCTGCCGCCCCCGTGCCGAGCTGGGCCAGGCCAGGCTCGGGCTCGGGTCTCGGGTCTCGGGTCTTGGGTCTTGGCTATAGACCCAGAAGGGGTCTCCGCGCGCGATTAATTGTTTTGGGGAAAATTTGTAAACTAAAATTTAAAATCAATTTTGGTTTGGTTTGGTTATTTAATTGGTTAAACTGAATTGTTTGACCGGTTAAGTGAAGAAGATATTTTTTCTTCTTCAACTTCGACAAAGACCGAGTCTGTGAAAACTTGAATTTCAAGTCTCTATTTTCGTGTACCCACTTCCTACTTCCTCAAGTCACAAACGACTTTGACTGCTTCAAACCTTGAGCTCGAAGTCTCCTCTGTCTATATATACAAACTCGACTTCGTAAGTTAAAGGTTAATCCTTTTTTCTGATTCTGAAACAAATTCCGATATTCAGTTCCCTGCAACCAGAAAGTAAGTACTCGAGAGTATAACATAGAGTTTTCGTTCGCTGGTTTTAATTTCAAGTGCTGTGAAATCAAGACGATATCAATTTCATCCTGGGATTCAATTGTCACTAAAAACCACCACACTGCGGGTGATAATTCGAGTTAAAAAAAGAGATTACAGAATCTCGACTCTGATTAACACACTCTGTTTGGCAATTCATTCACTGTTAGTCTGCAATTCCCTTTTAAGGGTTCTACTGTCTTAACTCGAATTAAAATCTTTCAGATTTGTGAATTGCTAGTGTGTTGTTGAAAGCTAGAATCTGTGAATCATTGATTACACGGATAAGCTTGAATATGTGAATCGTTTGATTACACGGACTGAATCATTGCTTTTTGTTTTATTGTATAAATCGCTCCATTTTTTCGATTTCCAATCGATAAAAAGTTGAGATTTTGACAATCATAGGGTCTGTGAATTGTTTCTAAAAGATTTACGCGGACAACAACCAAACTGCTTGATTCTCTGTTCGTGAACTGCTAAGCTTTTACACGATTGTATGTACTTGCAACTCGTTTTGTAAAACGATTTAGCAAACTGATTGAATGCGAATTCTGCATTAAAATTTTGATTTTAATCTCTTACTGTGTTTGTTATCTGTTTGAAAACACATAAACAAACTATTGTTTGAGTAGTTTACTCTGTTGAATTCGCAAATTAACTTGCCTTCGTTGACTCTATCAAATCGTTTATAAGGATAAACTTTGATAACTGATACAATATGATTTATTGTGTCAGGACAATGACGAATGAGGATGTTCAAAACGTCACTCCAAGCTCACAAACGGAACCAGTTCTGATGAATGAGACAGCTCACAGAGCTTAGTTCCCAGCTGATTCAGACAAAGCAGAAAAAGAGAAGGCTGAATTAGCTGCAAAAGAGAAAGCAGAAAGGAAAAAAGCTATGAGTGAGAAGATCGTTCATGCTCCTCCTCCGCCTCCACAAGCTTGCGCTTCTCTTCAAGCTTCATGCCAAGGCTTATTGCCTGAAAAGTTCAATGGCAAAAGCTGGAAGATATGGTCAAACCAAATGAAGTTCTATCTTCATGCAATGCACCTCTCACGGTACCATGAAGAGGATCAACCTGAAGTTGGAGAAGGATGTGGTGATGTTTACACCCTTGGAACCGTGGATTCTTGGAACCAAGGAGACTACATGACCAAAGGATGGATCCTAGGTCGTTTAGTGGAGCCACTGAATGCTATTTACTGCGAACAAAAGGCTGCCAAATCCTTGTGGGCTGCATTGGAATGAAATACAAAGTTGAGGACGCTGGATGTCAAAAACATGCAACGATAAGGTTCTTGGAGTTTCAGATAGCTGATGATAAGCCATTCATGGAACAAGTGGAGGCTATCCAGCGGATTTGTCAAGAAGTCACGTCGAAGGGAATGTCGATTTGTGAGATTTTCACGGTCAATTGCTTCATTGAGAAGCTTCCTCCAAGTTGGTTGACTTTCAAGAACTACCTCAAGCACAAGAGGAAGGTGATGACGCTAGAGGACTTAATTCAATGGCTGAACACGGAAAACAGGAACCGTCAAGCCAATGGAATGCATGTCAATGAACATAGCGTGAATATTGTTGTTCACAACAAAAATGTGGACAACAAGGGGAAAGGTAAAGTCTTTGCTAAGTCACCGTTGAATCCTAATGGGAAGAACTTCAAGAAGCAAGCTCTTGCACCTGCCCCTGCTGCTGAGAAGAAAAAGCCCTTCAAGGGTAAGTGTCACTCTTCTGGCAAGCATGGTCACATGTCCAAAGATTGTCGCAGCAAATAAAAGGCGATCAACTATGAGGTAAATTTGACCGAGGCTGATCTTTTTCTGTGGTTACGGAGGAAACAATTGCCAAGAGAAGACCAAGGAGTGGTGGTACGATACTGGTGCTACAACTCACATTTGCAATGATAGGTTGATGTTCAACACCTATCAAAGGAACAGGTCTGAAGAGCCACTTCTAATGAGCAATGAAGCTGCTTCCAAGATTGAAGGAAAGGGTTCGATGGTGATAAGGTTGACCTCGGGAAAGGAAATCACGCTGAAAAACATGAAACATGTGCCTGACATGAGGAAGAATCTGATTTCTGGAACTCTGATGAGAAAGGGTGGGTTTTCGGCTCATCTTGAGAATGACATTCTCACTCTCAAGAAGTGGGGCATATTCCTTGGAAGAGGTTATGTGAAGGACGGACTGGTCAAGATGTGTCTCCAACCAGTTGTCAAGCAAGAGAATAAGAGTGTTACCAAGAACAATGTTGCTGATGTTTCTGAAAATGTTTCTGAGGATGTTTCTGAAAATGTTTCTGAGAATGTTTCTCAAAATGTTGTAACCGATTCATTGAATAATATTAAGCCTATTGCTTACTTGCTTGAGTCTTTTAATATTTGGCATGAAAGGTTAGGTCATGTGAATTATAAATCGATAAACCGGTTAATGAATTTAAACCTAATACCAAAATGCAAAATGAGCAAAGAAAAATGTGAAGTTTGTGTACAATCTAAGCTCACAAAAACATCATCAGCCCAAGTGCGAAGGACAACCGCGCCTCTAGATTTAATTCACATAGACTTATGTGACTTAAAGAATTGTCCTACTAGAGACGGTGAAAAGTATTCCGTGACCTTCATAGATGACCATACGAAATATTGTTATGTATATTTGTTACATAGCAAAGATGAGGCACTTAATAAGTTTAAGAGATATAAGCTAGAAGTTGAAAATCAACTTAATAAGACTATCAAAGTAGTCAGAAGTGATAGAAGAGGGGAATATGATGGACGATTTAATACTTTCTGTATGGAACATGGAATCATTCATCAAACAACCGCTCCATACTCACCAGAGTCTAACGGAGTGGCAGAACGAAAAAACGAACTCTTAAAGATATGATGAATGCAGTGCTGCAGGAATCTGGGTTGGCCCAGAACATGTGGGAGGGGGGGAAGCATTGCTGATAACTAATTATATTCTTAACAAAATTCCGCACAAAGTCACCGGAAGACACCCTATGAACTTTGGAAAGGTGTTGTACCTTCGTATAAATACCTTAAAGTGTGGGGGTGCCTTGCAAAAGTAGCAGTGCCGCCTCCAAAAAAAGTTCATGATTGGACCAAAATCTGTGGACTATATTTTCATTGGATATGCACACAATAGTAGTGCTTATCGTTTCTTGGTCTATAAATCGGACATCCCAGATATCCATGCAAATACTATGACGGAATCACGTAATGCTTCGTTCTTTGAACATGTGTTCCCTTGTAAGGATAAATCATATCATAAGTGGACACGTGAGCAAAGAGATGAAAGTGAAACAAGCCCTTCTGGCACATCAACTCTTGAAGTTGTGGAGGAGGTAGAAGATGAACCTAGACATAGCAAGAGAGCTCGTAAGGAAAAATCTTATGTCGATGATTTCATGATGGTTTTTCTCTGTGAGAACAAACCTAGAACGTTCACAGAAGGCATGACTACACCAAACACAGCTTTTTGGAAGGAAGCTGTCAACAGTGAGATGGAATTAATTATGCAAAATCATACTTATGAGTTAACCAATCTCCCTGAAGGCTTTAAATCACTCGGGTGTAAATGGATTGTCAAAACAAAATTGAAAACTGATGGCTCGGTAGATAAGTACAAGGCTAGGCTCATGGTACAAGGATTCCGCCAAAAATAAGGATCGGATTTCTTTGATACTTATTTTCCAGTAACGAGAATAACTTCAATAAGAATACTGATTGGTATCGCAGCACTAAGAGGCGTAGAAATCCACCAAATGGATGTGAAAACTGCCTTTCTAAATTGAGAATTAGAAGAGGAGATCTATATGAAGCAACCTGAAGGGTTTGTTGTCCCCGGACAAGAGAACAAAATGTGTAGACTTGTAAAGTCATTGTACGGACTTAAACAAGCTCCAAAACAATGGCATGAGAAGTTTGACAATGTAATGTTAGAAAATGGCTTCAGCATAAACGAGTGCGATAAATGTATTTATGCAAAATGCACTAGATACGGGTATGTTCTTCTATGTTTATACGTAGATGATATGCTCATCATGGGTAGTAAGAAAGAACTTATCATTCAAACTAAGAACATGCTTAGATAGAATTTTGATATGAAAGACATGGGTCTTGCAGATGTCATCCTAGGGATAAAGATCCTTAGGACGCCTGAAGGTATTACCTTATCTCAAGCCCATTATGCTGCAAGCATACTGCAAAGGTTCAAAACTTACTCAAACGGGGCAGCAAAAACTCATGTTGATGCTCAACTTCATTTGACGAAAAATTCTGGTGAAGCGGTATGACAAGTGGAGTATGCAAGAGTAATCGGGAGTCTGATGTACTTAACAAACTGTACTAGACCCGATTTAGCGCACGCAGTAAATGTCCTAAGTTGCTACACAAGTAATCCAGGACATAAACACTAGAAAGGTATAACTAGAGTATTGAACTACTTACGTTATACCAAAGACTATGGCATGCACTATGGTAAAGAACCTGCAACCTTGGAGGGATATAGCGATGCAAATTGGATATCCGACTCCAAAACTTAAACTCAACGAGTGGTTATATCTTTACATTAGTGGGTGCAGCAGTGTCTTGGAAATCTTCCAAACAAAGAGTTCAAGCTAGGTCAACTATGGAGTCAGAGTTCATAGCCCTTAACGCAGCGGCAGTAGAAGCAGAATGGCTTCAAAACTGGTTGGAAGATATCCCCGAGTGGGATAAACCTGTGCCAGCTATTCGCGTGAATTGTGCCAGTCAATTAGCGATTGCTCGGGCACATAACAATTTGTATAATTGCAAGTCTCTTCATATTTGAAGACGTCATAAAACCATTCGGAACTTGATCACAACCGGGGTAATCAATGTAGATTATGTCAAATTGTGTGAATACCTAGCGGATCCATTTACAAAAGGGTGGCTCGAGAACAAGTTCTAAAATCTTCAAGAGGAATGGGTTTGAAGCCTACAAACTAAGATGAAGTTTGATGGAAACCCCACCTATATGACTGGAGATCCCAAGATGTAGGTTCAAAGGGAAAACTAAATTAAACGGACTCGGTGAACACTGTTAGACGTTTTAGTCTATACCTAGTTCCTTCAAAGATAAACAGTGTTACCTGTGTGTATGTATAAGGATAAGCATTGACTTTTAATGATTCCATAGTTTCATAATAGTGGAGTATGGCAGGATACTTCTGAAAAGAAACTAATGGCAGATAACCTAGTGAGTGTGAAATGTGGCCGTTTCTAGGAGAATGACAGTTAGGCTAAATTCTCCAAATTCACTCATGATAAACCAGGAAATGTTCAGGGCCAAAATGAACATAAATAGAGAACAAAACTCTACCACAAAATGTTGTTGCACAATAACTATTGTCTAGGTTTACATTAAAGTTTGGGTGGTTCAAGACATCATGTTCATCTCCCGGCCAAGTAAATCTGACAGATATTTAAAATGAGAGGTTCAAAGCTAAAAAATGCAACCTATCAAATACAACTACATTTTTGCTTATACTCTCGAAAGTCTGTCTAGTCTAGTCAAGTTCGTGTCTAGTCTAGTCAAGTCTGTCAAAGTTCAGATAGTTTAGATTATAGTTTTATATCGAGTCTGCATATGTCTAGAGTAATTTCTATTCATGTGGGGGATTGTTGGGCTATTATTTTTGAAAGGTTGTAGACCTCAAAAATAAATGTTTGAGTATGAATATAAATGGGCCTAAATTGTATGGGGTTTAATTGTTTTAATGAAAAAAACATGTCAAAAGTCTCACATTGGAACTTTGGAATAAAAGTGAGTTGTATATATTAAGACATGTACATATCTTTGTTCAAAAAACTAACACACACTATGGAGTGTGTGAGTAAGGATGGAAAGACCACGCATGCGCCACCGCCGTCGCCGTGCCGTGCCGAGCCGGGCTAGGCCGGGCTCGGGCTCGGGTCTTGACCCCGAAGGGGTCTCCACGCGCAATTAATTTTTTTGGGGAAATTTGTAATCTAAAATTTAAAATCAATTTTGGTTTGGTTTGGTTCAATTTAATTAGTTCAATTAAACTGAATTGTTTGACCGGTTAAGTGAAGAAGATATTTTTTCTTCTTCAACTTCGATGAAGACCGAGTCTGTGCAAACTTGAATTTCAAGTCCCTATTTTCGTACCCACTTTCCACTTCCTCAATTCATGGACGACGTTGACTGCTTCAAACCTTGAGCTCGAAGTCTCCTCTGTCTATATATACAAACTCGACTTCGTAAGTTAAAGGTTAATCCTTTTTTCTGATTCTGAAACAAATTCTGATATTCAATTCCCTGCAACCAAATAGTAAGTACTTGAGAGTATAACGTAGAGTTTTCGTTTGCTGGTTTTGATTTCAAGTGTTGTGAAATCAAAACAATATCAGTTTCATCCTGATATTCGATTGTCACTAAAAACCGCCATAGTGCGGGTGATAATTCGAGTTAAGGAAAGAGATTACAGAATCTCGACTTTGATTAACACACACTGTTTGGCAATTCATTCATTGTTAGTCCGCAGCTCCCTTTTAAGGGTTCTACAGGAAGAAGGTTGCTAATAAAATTAGTTGGGAAGAAGGACTCCACCCAAAACTTAAGGGGCGTGTGACTATGGAAATCTATAGAGAGCCCGAGTTCTACCAAATAACGATGCTTGCGCTCTATGATACCATTTTGTTCCGTCATATAGGGACAAGAAAGAAAGTGTCAAATGCCACAATTGAGAAAGTGTGTTGTTTAAGTTGGCCACTAGTAAATTCTCCTCCACCATTGGTTTGAAAGGATTTGGTTTTGAGATTAAATTGATTCTCAACCATTTTCTGGAAGGTTAAGAAGATAAAGTAAAACTCAGACTTCATTTGTAAGGGATAAACACACGAAAATCGTGAGTAATCATCGAAAAATGTAGCATAATATCTGAAACTTTGATTAGAAACTATATGAGATGGACCCCAAAGATCACAATGAATCAGTTCTAAGGGGTGTGAAGTTCTAGTTTCAGAACTAACGAACTTAATCGTTTTCTTTGTTGCAGGTGGAACGTTGCAGAGAAGTGGGCTCACATTCTTGTTGGGCTATTAACTCAGCTTTCTTACACCGTCTTTGGATCTTTTCTGTTGAAAAAAAAACAAATAAATTATTTCTCCTATCCAAACTTATTGGGTCAATCTTTTACCAAAGGTTTCCAAACGTATTTCTCCTATTCAGTTACTTAAATGGTAATATTAAGCAGAATCTGTTTCCGACATCAAATATTCAGTATTTACCATTTGTTGGCTCTGATCATCGACCAGCTGTAATTCACATCAGAAAGATACTGAGGTCGGGAAGAAAACATTCCGGTTTGATTCTCGGTTTTGTAATAACTTTTGTGTGGTACCATTAGAATTTAATAGTAGCATACATTAATCATTCTATTCCTTATGAAATCACAAGCAAAGAATATTTTACTTCTTGTTTACTTAATTTTTTGCGGAAGTGTTATCAAACAAATAATCATCTCGAAAAGAACATAACTGGAAGAAGTTCTTAAAGAAAATGATGACAATAGTAGTGAAGTTTTTTCAATCCAAAAGCAACATAATAAGTATACCGATCAATAGAGAGCAAATATAGCATCAAATATGCGGAAGGTTTCAATTGAAAAACATCAATTAAATAATTAATCTCTTTGAGTGTTGATTAACTTTCCCATGTTCACGTGTTACTACTTTGCCATCTTCCTTAACGTGTACTCGAATTTTATTTGATGTGTAGAGGAAATAAAAAAAAAGAATGAGAGAGAAAGTGAGTGAGAACCCCTGGTTCTTGCCAAGTCCTGTTTCCGCCATGAGTCCTCCCTCAACTGGTCCCGTCGGCCTCCCCAACCATCCCAGCCCTTTCCCCCTGACCCTCCGGACCCCTCTAACTTTGACTTTCTTTTCCCTCCCCTTCCCCCATCTTCTACTCATCTCAATCCTACTATTACCTCCCTATTAAAGGTTTCTTGTGGCCCGTTGCCGCCATTCTCCTCCTTGCACTGAAATGGTTACTACGGTTCTTACTACTTTATCCTTTACTGATGTGTAATTCACCTCAAACTTGCCTAATTCCAAATCCCCAACTACTTTGACCTCGTAAAACCTAATTTTCACTATTCTCACTCCCAAATCCACTTCACAGTTAGCTACAAATCTAGCTCCCTCTGTACCTTTACTACCTTCCCCCTCGCCTAACCAAACTCAAACCCACCTTTCCCCTCAACTAATCTCTCTCCGACTTGTCCCACCACCGAAGCAAAATTCTACTTGGTCTCAGAAAGCCCACCACCTAGGGGACAACACTTTGAAAAGAGTAGCCCCAGTTGTCTCGGCCGCTGATGGTACTCCTCAAGCCACTGTCCTTGATGAGTTCTTCCATCTTGGAGCTGCTGCTCACATAGAATTTGTAAGAGCCATCTTCTCCGCTAAAATTTCTTACTACAAGCAAATACAGAATGTTCTGAACTACATGTCGGGTAAAGGGAAAAAAAATTAGATTCATATCAACAAACTTGAAAGAACCATGTTAGTTCGAATACCAAATGAGTACATCAGAGAAAAAATCCTGGAAAAACATATCTGGTATGTTGGGACTGCCTTGTTCCATGTTTCTCCTTGGATTACGGATTGCGCTCCACTTACACCTAAGTTTGAACGCATTCCCTTGTGGGCTAACCTTAAGGGTGTGCCTCTGGATCTCCGTATTAAAGAAGGGCTTAGCTATGTAGCAGGGTTAATAGGGGAGCCAATTGAAATTGATGATTTTACATGGAACTTAGTTAGCCTTGATCTTGCTCACGTTAAGGTGGATGCTAATCTAACTAAACCCCTTCCTCCACATGTGGAGATTCTTAGACAGAATGGTGATATTATTGTTTTTCACATTATCTACCCTTGGGTGCCGCCTTCGTGTGCTCATTGTCATAAGTTCGGACATATACAAAAAGATTCCTTAGTCTTGCAGTCAAAATTGGTCGCTCCACCTGGACATGGAAATACCTCCACTTCTGGAGCAGTCGAGTCTTCTATGGATACCTTAAACTCCTCTGACCTTCTCACTTCAAAAGTAGTGCCTCCTTCACCTTCAACCCCTGCTACAACCTTACCTTATGCAACTGATCAAATCACCCCACTCTCATCAGTAACCCCCGCTTTAACCGTCGCTTTTACATCACCTAAGACTATTACTTGTACCTCTGACCCAGTTACTCCCTCACCTACACCTCTTTCTGCTCCCCAAAACCCTCTTTACCACTTTACTTCGACCCTCTTTCCCATCCCTTTCAAGATCTTTCCTTACAAAGCGTCTCACTCCCATTTGTAATCACTATAAGCCTATTTTACCTTTTACAAGTCCTCCTCCTGCACTTACTACTGACCCAGGAGACGAAGAGCCTGAAAATACTACCTTGGTGGAAGGCTTATATCTTGCAAAAGGTGTGACCTTATCAACCTCCTCCAAATGAGTCTAAAACTCTTTTTTGGAATGTCTACAAAGTGAATAGCTCGGATAAGCATAGGCCAATTAAAGATTGGCTATCTATACACCAACCTACTATTGGTTCTTTTTGGACTCTCATATAAAGGAGACAAATTTTGCTCGGAATATATCTGCAGTTTCTCAGGGCTGGAACTCTTTTGCAAACCATTCTTGAGACCCTGATGGAAGAATAGTTCTTATTTGGCTCCCCTCAATCAATTTTCCAATTCATAATCCCTCCAAACAGCAAATTACCTGTGAGGTAAAGACAACCCAAGGTCAACACTTTGTATTCACTACAATCAACGCCTCAAACCTATTTGAGAGCACCTTCACCTTTGGGTAGATCTTTTGCATATTGCAGAAAACGTTATACCTGATTAAACTCCTTGGATCTTAGGAGGGCACTAAATCAGATCCTGCATTTCTCTGAACATTCATCTCCAGAGGTCGATTACATCACCTCATCTATGCTACAAGTAAAAGACTGCTTCTCTCAGTTGGGAGTATTCGATCTCTGTAACCTAGGCTCCTTCCATACTTGGCAAATAGGCAACCTAATAACCCAATAACAAAGAAGTTAGAGAGGTTAATGGTAAATCAAAGTTGGATCTCTCTGTATCATATGAGTTCGGCTTATTTTTTACCATTAGAAATCTCAGATCATTGTCCTTGTCTCCTTGATACATCCATATCCATTCCTAAGGCTGGAACGAAACCCTTCAATGTTTTTAATTACCTTGTATCCCACCCCAACTTCCAAACTACCCTTGAGGAAGAGTGGACTCACGCTGGATGCTTTGCCTCAACTTTCACTGATCTTTGTGTTAAGCTGAAAAAAATTAAAAAGTGGTATTCAAACAGTAAACATAGCAAATTATTCGGATACACAAGTGAGAATTAGAGAGACTAACTGTTTGTTGAAACTTGCGCAGGTTTCAGCATTATAAAATCCATCCCTATGCACCTTTCAATGTGAACGAGACTTATTTGCCAAATATACTCACCTGTGAGGTATTGAAGAGAGCTTCTTTAGACAAAAGTCAAGGATCAATTGGCTCAAGGAAGGTGATAAGAACACCACATACTTTCACCATATGTTCCAAATTGGCTCCTCGTTCCATGCTATAACGTCTTTCACCTCAATAACTGGATAACAAGTCATTGGCGCTGAATTGATGAGCACTATGTCAACTCTGCATTTCAAGTCTATTTTAGCTCCTCCGGTTGTAGTGCCTGCATTTTCTCTCCCTTCTTTGTGTGTTTGTTATCTACCAGCTACATGTTCCATTATTCAAGCACAAGCTATGGAAGTACTACCTACTCCTCAAGAAATCAAAAGACTCTTATGAAAATTAAATCCCAATAACCTGGGCTTGATGGATTCACAACTGGCCTCTTCAACTCAAGTTGGCATCTTTTGGGAGCCAAATTTACTGCTATTATCCTACACTTCTTCTCTACTGGATTTCTTCCATCTACAGCAAATGCAACGATTCTCACAAGGGTCTCTAAACGTCTTAGTGCATCTGCAGTTCAGGACAACCGTCCCATCTCCTATTGCAACACCATATACAAACTCATCTCCAAGGTTTAAGTTTCCATGGTTAAGCCGCTTCTTCTCTCTGTTATCCTGCCAAAAAAATAGCTTTTGTTCAGGGCAGGTTACTTATAGAAAACACACTCCTTACATCAGAGCTTGTCCAAGGTTATCATATCCAGTGTGGTCCTAAAAGAATTACCTTGAAAGTTGACATGGAAAAGGCGTTCAACACTGTGAAGTGGGACTTCCTTTTCTCTTGTCTTGCGGATAAAGGTCTCCCCCATAGGTTCCATGCATGGATGAGAGTCTGTGTTTGTACACCCTCTTATATGGTTGGCTACAACGGCAATGTACATGGGATCTTCAAAGGAAAAAAAGGGCTCGACAAGGATACCCTCTCTTTCCCTACTTATTTGTCCTTGCCATGAACTGCTTCTCCATTCTCCGAAACAAAGAAGTAGAAGATGGATTATTCAACTACCATTATAAGTGTGGTCAGACAAAACTAATGTATTTATGTTTTGCAGACGACTTACTTATCTTTATTGATGGCTCCTTAAGTTTTTGTTGGTGTTCCTCCTAGTGAGGAAACCTTGGGTTTGGTTATAAGAACCAAACTTGGGCCTTAATTGTGTTTAGGACACTAATGGACTTGTGTTGGAGTGTACACATATAAAATCACTCTAGGTTAAATGAAGAAGTAGAGAGAATAAGCTAGAGAGAACAAGAGAAAAAGAAGAAGTGAAAAATCTGTTTCGTCGGTTCTGTTTCAAGGCAGTGTTTGAACCTTTAAACGTATTCCGATCTGGCTGAAATTTTGTGGGAAGCTTCGTGACTCAGTAATCTTCAGATCCAACGGTGGAAATTTGGTTTCAACGGCTGGTTTGGCAGATATTTGAGTTTTAGCGTGGCTGTTCGCTCTGTGGCGATTTCCCGATTTCTGCAGGTATTGTCTTGGTGTTTGGGAAATCCGACAGTGAGATCTTTTCTGATTGAGCTGAAATTTGGCAGAGGTGTTGCTGACTTGTTTAGCTAAGGTTTGTACGGTGGAGATCTAGTTTGGTGGCCGAGACTTTAGTAAACCTAGAGTCGTTTGTGATTGTATATTTCTAGGCTCTTATATTGCTCTCTTGCTGAAGTTTGTTGTATTAGAGATTGCTCTTTGTAGCCTTAGTCTCTGTATTTGTTCTTTGGAACAGAGAGGACGTTGTTGTAACTCAAATACATTGGTGATAGTGGATTTTGAGTGGACTACGGTCCCGTGGTTTTTCCTTCTCACATCGAGGAGGTTTTCCACGTTAAAATTGCCTGTCTCATTTAGTTTCTGTTTTGAGTGGTTGTTGCTCTTATTGTTTGAACATATTCTCCTCACAGGTTCATACAAGTGTGGGAAACTTTATTCCGCTGCGCCTTAGTGTGCTTGTTTCCCAACAATGTGGTATCAGAGCATTGGGTTATTNGTGAAAGATGGAGAATATGGGCCAAATGATAAGCTTGAATGGTGCTAATTATCATCTATGGAAAGGTAAGATGGAAGATCTACTTTATGTAAAGGGATTTCATCTTCCGGTTTTTCAGGAGAATAAACCTGCTGACAAAAAGGATGATGATTGGAAGTTGCTGCATCGCCAAGTCTGTGGTTTGATAAGGCAGTGGGTAGATGATAATGTGTTGCATCATATTGAAAATGAGACTAATGCTCGCTCTTTGTGGTTGAAGTTGGAGCAATTATATGCTCGAAAGACCGGAAATAACAAGATGTACATGATTAAGAAGTTGATTGAGTTGAGGTATCAAGAGGGAACTCCGATGACGGATCACTTGAATGAGTTTCAGGGATTACTTAATAAGCTAACTGACATGGGTATCAAGTTTGAAGATGAGATTCACGGTTTGTGGCTTCTTGGTACATTACCAGATTCTTGGGAGGTATTCAGAATGTCTCTTTGTAACTCTGCATCGGAAGGTGCTATTTCGATGGATGTGGGTAAAGAACAGTGTCTTGAATGAGGAGACTAGAAGACAGTTAAATCCTAGTTCCTCGCGTTCAGATGTTCTGCTTACTCAGTCGAGGGGGAGAAGTTCACACAGAGATTCCAAGAGAGACAAGAGCAGGAGCAAAAGAAAGTCTAATAGATTTGCGAATACTGAGTGCCATTACTGTCATAAGAAGGGGCACTTGAAGAAAGATTGCTGGAAAATGAAAAAGGACAACAAGCAAGGCAAAAGTCAAGAAGATGCTGAAGATCGGGTGACTGTCACTGAGGATGAGTTTCTTATTCTTCTTGAGAATGATGCCATTAACGTTGCTACTAAAGGCACCAGTTGGGTAGTTGATAGTGGAGCTACTACTCATGCTACTTCACAGAGGGATTTGTTTTCTACTTATACTCCGTGTAGTTATGGCTCTGTG
>OVBA01004157.1:0-24641 GCA_900406435.1 Lepidium aucheri | reverse complement strand
AAAAGGATATGTGCAAAGATATGGTGTAGACTTTGAAGAAGTCTTTGCTCCAGTAGCTAGATTAGAGACAATTCAAATGTTAACAAATCTAGCAGCAAGTAATGGATGGGAGATTCATCATCTCGATGTTAAAACGACCTTTATTAATGGTGAGCTTAAAGAAACGGTGTTTGTAACACAACCAGAAGGATTCGAAAGAAAAGGAGAGGAAGAGACGGTTTATAAGCTCAATAAGGCTTTATATGGCTCAAAGCAAGCACCTAGAGCTTGTAATATCAAGTTGAATCAAATTCTAAAGGCACTCAAGTTTGTTAGGTGTTCAAAAGAACCTTCCATATATAGACAAACTGTTGGTAGTGATCTTCTTGTGGTAGCGGTCTATGTGGATGACTTGTTTGTGACCTGAACATCCACACATCAAATTGACCTCTTCAAGAAGGAGATGTCAAATAAATTTGAGATGAGTGATCTAGGTTTATTACCATACTACCTTGGTTTAAAAATATGTCAACGAGAAAGTAACATAACTCTAAACAACCAAAGATATGCGATAAAAATCCTCGAAGAAGCAAACTTGCTAGAATGCAATCCGGTTCAATCTCCAATAGAATCGGGTCTTAAACTCTCCAAAGCAGCTGGAGAATGACATTGATGCAACAAATTATAGGAAGCTAGTTGGCTCTTTGAGGTATTTATTAGATACACGACCCGATTTAAGTTTTTGTGTTGGTGTTTTGAGCCTATATATGCATCAACCAAAGGAATCACATGGTCATGCACTAAAGCAATGTTTAAGGTATCTTAAGGGAATTATCAGCTATGGTTTGAGCTTCAAGAGATCAATGACAAAGGTAACAAGAATTATAGGATATAGTGATAGTTCCTATAGTGTTGATCCGGATGATGGTAAAAGCACTACCGGACACATATTCTATCTCGATGAAAGTCCAATCACTTGGACATCACAAAAGCAAGAAATTGTTGCTCTTTCTTCGTGTGAAGCTGAGTTTGTGGCTGGAACCGAAGCAGCAAGGCAAGCGATTTGGTTGCAAGATCTTTTAAGTGAAGTCATGGGAACACAATGTGATAAGGTGGTAATTCGGATTGATAATAAATCTGCAATTGCTCTTACAAGAAATCCAGTGTTTCATGGACGAAGTAAGCATATCCACACACAATTTCATTTTATTAGAGAATGCATAGAGAATGAACAAATCAAAGTTGAACATGTACCGGGAAGTGAGCAAAAGGCGGATGTATTAACAAAACCACTTGGAAGAATTAAGTTCAAAGAGATGAGAGATCTCATTAGAGTAAAAGATATCAAGAATTCGACTTCAAGCTTAAGGGAGTAATTGTTAGATAAGCTTGAATCTAGATAACTTAAGTTGTAAGTTATCTAGAAGTTAGTTAGGATAAGCTCTAAATTTTAGGAGTAAAATCTAGGATATAGTTTAAGATTCCTAATTAACTTAGGATTAGAGAGTTGCCTATGGAGTCTATAAATAAGAGATATCAAAGGTGTGGTATCCTTAGAGTTGTTTTGAGTTTGAGAACTTTAGTTTTTTGAGATATATTTTCTAAAGTTAATAAAAGAGAGTTATTCTTTTAAACATATTGTTCTTAAGTTTTGATTCTTCATAGACATCATCGCCATCCTCCCTCTTTCCTCCATAATCAGTCTCTATAACTCCTCTAAGCGGCGGCAAAACATCTCTAGTAATGCAGCCTCGAATCTGGCATGCTGAACTGCACTCCTTGCTTTGAGGCTGCGAACATCTTCAGAAAGCAATCTCATTTTTTTCTCCAAACTGTCGAGTCTTTCCTCAGTAGTACCCATGGTGTGAAGTGATGTGAAAATTTCAGAAATCGATGTGAATATGATATCAATCGATAGCGATGACTTTTGGTCAAAGCTTTAGTAACAAAGATAGTGAGTTTTAGAATCAGAATTAGAACCCAAATAACAAGGTACCAGAATAACAAGTAACCGGTAACAAGTAACACGAACAAGTTTCTTTTTGGTAATTCCAGCCTGCCTTCTTTGTGGCTTTCCATTTACTTAAATAGAGGACCACTAAAAATAGATAAGCTTCTATGCATAAGTTTCATTTATTTTCTCTCTTGTCGTTTGGCTCTGCTAGGTTTAGCCGCCGGCATGGTTCGTTCGAGTTTCTCATTTTTCTTGAGCTATATGGGTTTATGGGTCTCGCTTGGTCTCTGCTAGGGTCTTTGTTTTGGATAAATGTGGATTTCAGAAGGTGGTGTCTCAGATTCCGGTTGGTCTCTGCTAGAGTTTTAGCCGCCAGCTTGTTTTTCTCGTCGGTGAATAGCAGCTTGGAGGCGTCTCTATCTCCTTTCTCCCGTTTATCTCTGGTTTCTGTTCATTCTAGTTCCGGCTGGGATTGATGGGCTCTCTGTCGTGGGGATTGGTTTGAGGGTGTTCGGTTTAATCGGAGTTGGCCGTTGATGAGTGTGCAACGGTCGTTTTTGGACTGAGAGGGTGGTTTCGATTTTTGAGGGACTTTGAATTTGAATTTCAATTTTCGGATTTCGGGTTAGTTCTTGTTTTATTATCCCGATCTCTAAGGTTCTCTACGGGATTGAGTTTTGGCTTTGCGGCTATATATTTGATTGGGATTTCTTGACTTTTCTTTTTCGCTTCTTCTCTTTTTGCCGTCGCTAATCTCTTATTCCTCTCTCCCTCTCTTTTTTGTTTTTGTGATTCAAATGGCTCAATTGGGAATTGGATCTTCTGCTTTTCCAATCTGGGTTCCTTTTTTTGACAATTCTGATCTCATTAAGGGTTTTGAGTGAATTCTCTTGGACAGATGCTCAATCCCGAAGAACAGGATGTGTCTGCCTTACGTTTCCCAAAAATTTGGAGGATGGAGAACAGAGTGCGTGGTTTAGATTTAGGGTTTCGTAAATTCCAGTTTGATTTCGATGCTGAAGAAGATCTGGAGGAGGTCTTAAAGCTTTGACCTTTCCATTTTGATTATTGGATGGTGACTTTGGTTTGTTGGGAACCGGTGGTCGATCTAAACTTCCCGTCTAACATTGTCTTTTGGGTTCGAGTTTTGGGATTTCCTGGACAGTATCGTGCTCCGATTGTGTTTCAGGCTATTGGTGAAGCTTTGGGAACTGTTTTGGAGATCGACATGGATTATGGTAGAGTGAAGGTTGAGATCGATGGATTGAAGCCACTGGTCTTTGAGAGGCATGTGGAATTCCGCAAAAATGAGGTTATCAAGGTTGGTTTTGAGTATGGTTGGTTGATTGGTTTTTGTAAAATCTGTTCCAATTTGTGTCATGCTTCTTCTAGTTGTCCTCTTGTTGTTGAGAGTAACTCTACGACAGAAGTGGAGCAATCTAAGAAGCCTAACGAGGGTGCTGTCTGGAGTTACAAGGGAGATGTATCTGGTTCTGCTAATGAGTGGCAAAAAGTTGATAATTCACATCGTCAAGGGTCGCGTGGTCCTCAAGGTAATTTTCTGCATCGTTCCAATGCAGGTTTTCGTCCGACGAGGCGTAGTCTTGAGTCCGGTCATGCTGGTCCGAGTCAAGGTGTGGGGCGGGTTTTGTCTTCTGCGACAGAAAAGGTGTCTCGGTCGGGTAAATCTATGGACGTTGATCCTGCGCCAATTGAGGAGTCAAGGGATAAGGCTGATGATGATTTTGTCTTTGGATATTTGGTTGGTAATTTGGAGAACAATTTTGATGCGGTGGTGGAGGAAGATGAATCTCTCGGGACATAATGGAAGGATGGGGATGTTGCGGTTTTTGAGAAGGAGGAGGGAGAGGTGAATTCCGATGCTCAGGAGGTGGTGATGGAATCTGCTTCTAAGAAACGAGTAGCTACTGTTAGAGTTTCTCGTGGATCTGGGAAGAAGGTTGCTTCAGGTGCTTCGGCTTTACGAGCTGCGAGTACTCGGAAGAGGCTGGTGGAAGGCTTTGCTTCTCCTAAGAGGAAGGGGACTCGTGTGAAAGCAAGGACTGGTGTCTCTAAGGCTGACGGTGAAGAGGGTAGTTCACCTTTAGTTTGATTTAAAATTTTATATATGAATAAGTTTCTTTGTTGGAATTGTCAAGGCTTAGGAGATTTTTCTATTTTGGGTTATCTTAATGATATTGTGCTTTGTAATAAACCTGATTTTATTTTCTTGAGTGAGACGAAAAAATGTAATCAGTATTTGGAAGATTTGGTAAAAATTTGGCGTTTGACGATTTTATTTCTATCGAACCTATCGGTTCCAGCGGTGGTCTGGCTTTGTTTTTCCGTAGTGTTTCTCAAGTCTCATTAAATTTTAAGAATAAGAATATGATTGATGTATCTTACATGGATGGTGGGGTTCGGTGTTTCATTTCTTTAATTTATGGGGATCATGTTCGTCAGATGCGAGAGGATGTTTGGGAGCGTCTAATTAGATTTAGTGCTTCTCGTATTTGTCCCTGGCTGGTGGCTGGGGATTTTAACGATATGATTCGTATTTGCGATTTTTCTGAATTTCCGTGTTTGGCAAACTCTTGGTCTTGAAGGGGTATGCGTCATTCTGGTTTGGTGCGGTGTAAACTTGATAAGGCTTTTGGTAACTCTCAGTGGCTTTCTTTATTCCCTAATATGGTCATGACATATTTAGATATGATCGGTTCTAATCATCGTCCGATTTTAGGATCTTCGCTCGGATCTGTAAACAAGTCTGGTTTAGGTTTCGTCTTTGATAGGCGTTGGCTTGGCAAGCCTGGTCTGCATGAGACGAGTGTTCGGGGCTGGTCTAGATATAGTGGATTGAAGAGTTGTTCCTTTGCTGCTAAGGTAGGGAACTGTCGACGGGAAATTTCCCGTTGGCGGTCCTCTAACATTCCCTCGGGCAAAGTAAAAATTCAGATATGTAAGGATGCGCTTGAGCGGTTGAGATCTGCACCTTGCATATTCGGAGGAAGAAGTTTTCTAGAAACAAAAGAGTCGGAATAGGTGGTTACATGAAAGTGATAAAAACACTCGCTTTATTCACTCTATGACGCAGCAGCGTCGGGTGAGGACTCGGATTACTAGTCTACTAGTATCTTTGGGCACTTGGGTCTTCCGTGAGGAAGATATTGCTTCAGAAGCGGTATCTTATTTCGAGAATTTATTCTCTTCGAGTTGTCTTAGTGATTTTGGGGAAAGTTTGGATTATATCTCTAAGCGGGTTTTACCAGAATGGAATGATTTACTTTTATCTCCTATCTCTGAGCTGGAGATTCGTCGGGCGTTATTTTTGATGGATCTCCGGAAAGTTCCAAGCCCTGATGGTATGACGGCTCTCTTTTTCCAGCAGTCTTGGGAGACGGTTAAAGGTGATTTGGTGGTTTTGCTAAATGATTTTCTGAGTACGGGTTTTTTTGATCCTAGTCTAAATGATACAAATATTTGTTTGGTTCCAAAAGGCAGTCTCCCTACTCATATGTCTCAGTTTCGCCCGATTAGTCTTTGTAATGTTGGTTACAAGATTATTTCTAAGGTTTTCTGTCTTCGGCTTAAAATTTTTTTCCCAAAGCTGATGTCTGAGATGCAATCGGCTTTTGTGTCCGGTCGTCTTATTTCTAATAATATTCTCATTGCTCAGGAGATGTTTCATGCATTACGAAAAAATAAATCTGTTCGGGGTAAATACATGGCTGTCAAGACAGACATGAGTAAGGCATATGACCGAGTTAAATGGGATTTTATGGAAACTCTTCTTCTTCGTTTGGGTTTTGATTATCGATGGGTAACTTGTGTCATGCACTGTATTAGATCGGTTCGGTACTCGGTACTTATTAATGGGATTCCTTATGGGATGATTGTTCCTCAGCATGGGCTGCGTCAAGGGGACCCCCTTTCTCCTTTTCTATTTGTTCTCTATACTGAGGTTCTGATCTCTAAGTTGCAGATAGCGGAAGCTCAAAGGCGTATCTCTGGTTTGGTCATTGCTCACCACAGCCCCTCGGTTTCTCATCTTCTTTTTGCAAATGATACTTTGTTTTTTTGTAAAGCCTCCGTTGCGGAGGCTCAGGCTGTCCTCGGGTGTTTCGGGATTATGAACGTCTTTCTGGCCAACAAATCAATTTCTGCAAGTCTTCTATTCAATTTGGTCATCAAGTGAGGGTTCTGGAGCGGGTTCGAGTTCAGAATATTCGGGGTATTCACGAAGTCGGCATAATGGGATCGTACCTGGGAGTTCCAGAGGGGTTGGAGGGTTCTAAGACGAAGGTTTTTGGTTTTATTCATGAGAAGATTAAGGATAGGATTCAGTCTTGGTCATCGCGGTTCCTTTCTAAAGGGGGAAAGGAAGTACTAATCAAATCAGTTCTCTCGGCTATTCCTGCATACGTGATATCTTGATTTTGGCTCCCTAAGGGCC
Source organism: Lepidium aucheri (assembly GCA_900406435.1). Taxonomy (NCBI): domain Eukaryota; kingdom Viridiplantae; phylum Streptophyta; class Magnoliopsida; order Brassicales; family Brassicaceae; genus Lepidium; species Lepidium aucheri. The sequence continues at coordinate 18,255 of OVBA01004157.1, read as the reverse complement.
TTTGTAAGAAAATTACCTCGGCTATTGCTGATTTTTGGTGGCGGAAGTCTAGTTCTTCGTCTGGTATTCATTGGACTAAATGGGAGAAGCTTTGTCGGGTAAAAATGAGGGTGGTTTAGGTTTTCGTCAGATCGAGGATTTTAATTCAGCTTTGTTGGCAAAGCAGCTTTGGCGACTTTTCGATGCACCAGATTCTTTATTTGCTCGAGTGTTTAGGGGTCCTTATTTTTGGAACTCAAATCCGATGCTCCCTCGTAATGTTTCGGCTCCGTCTTATGGGTGGCGGAGTATTATATCATCTATAGCTTTGGTTTCTTCAGGGTTACTCAAGCGTGTGGGTGACGGTCGGTCTATCTCAGTATGGAACGACCCTTTGGATTCCAGATGTCTTCCCTCGTGCTGCTCAGGATCCTGCATTGGCCGTCTATCCTGAGCTGTGTGTCGATCAGTTGATAGACCCTGTTCGGCGAGAGTGGAGAGTCCCTCTTGTTCGACAATTTGTTATCTCTGTTTGATGCATCTCTGGTTCTTGGTATCCCTCTTTCTCGATTTAGTCGGCCTGATCGTTTGGGGTGGAATTTTAACAAAAGTTGTCGTATACGGTGAAATCGGGTTATTGGGCTTCTCAAAATGTCAATCGTATGTCGCTTCCTCTTGGCCCTTCTATTAATTCTTTGCTAAATCAGGTTTGGAAGATCCCTTGTCTCTTTAAAATTAGGCATTTTATGTGGCAAGCTCTTTCTGGTCATGTTCCGGTGGGCCCTAATTTAGCTATACGTGGTATCCCTTGTGAGGGAATGTGTTCGCGTTGTGGAGACTCATCAGAATCAATTAATCATGTTTTGTTCTCTTGCCCTCCAGCTTTGCAGTCTTGGGCTTTATATGCGATTCCCTTCAGTAGGGGGTGTTTTCTAGGGTCGTCTGTCTTCGCAAATTTTGATTATCTTTTCTGGCGTCTACCCCGTGAAGTTGATGCTTTTGCTTTCCCTTGGATTCTTTTGTTTATCTGGAAAGCTCGTAATGCTAAGATATTTTTGAATATCGATTGGGATCCTGGAGAGGTCGTTCGTCATACTGTTGAGGAGGCAATGGCTTGGAAAAACTCTCTCGAGGTGGCTCGGCTTGAGGCTCCTGTGAGTTCTTCTGGGGGATCTTTTTCTCAGGGGATTCAGGAGGCTCTTTCTCGGCCTTTGGAGGGTCACCCGGGATTCACGGGGTTTCGTTGTTTTGTTGACGCATCTTGGAAGGATAGCGAGCTGCACTCTGGTTTAGGATGGTACTGCTTTTCTGATTGCCACGGGGCTGCCAATTTTGGAGCTCGTGGTATCTTTCGTAGTCTATCTCCTCTTCATGCGGAGATGGAGGCCCTTCTTTGGGCTATGCTTTGCCTCTCATCGCTCGGTTTCTTGGAGGTGGTCTTTGTTGTTGACCGTGCTGATGTTCTGAAGATGATTGAAGATTCAGGTGGGTGGCCAGCGTTTGCGGAGTTGCTTAAAGACTTTTCCCGCCTCAGAAGTTTATTTTGTTTTTCTGCTATTTCTCTCATCCCTCGTGCTCTTAATCACAAAGCTGATTTCTTTGCCGTCGTGTTAGGGGCCTAGCTCGAAATCAGATCTTTGTGGACTTTGTTCCCCAACATTGGTACCATCGTTTGTTATAAATGAGTTAAGTTGGAAAAAAAAATAGAGAAACCGAAGCAAATGGAGTTAAACTCCTACAAACTTGGAAACGTGGGAGAATGCAGAGATTTAATTCCTGAACATCAGGGAACCACTACTCTTAATCTAACTGAAGCAATTGCATAAACAATTAAAATATAGAAATTAAATGAAGCGATCAGAAATACTTCCGGTTCGGTACACGTCCACGTTCCATGTCCTCTGATTTGGTTCTGCTGAAGATGCAATCGCATCATCAAGTTCGCATATCTCTCATTGAATTACTCCAAAAAAGCATCTCAAATCTATTGTGACGGGTTGAAAGTTGTAACTAGGTTTATTCATCCAAAATCTATTGGCCAACTTGATCAGTTTGTATAAATGTTTGATTGAGATTTGTATGAGGGTTATTATTTCTTCTTAAAGTTCTCTGAGTAGAGAACACAAATTGCTGATGGTTTCTATACCTCAGTATAGTAACAAATTCTGATATACATTCCAGTGAACTATTATAAGATTTCTTTAAATAGTTTGGCAAGGCAAGCTAACACAGCTCTCAGATCTTTGGCTGATAACATAAAGCCGTCTTTTGATTGCAATGATGGTACTTGAAGACCTCTGCAGCTTAATCATGGAATTGTGAATCGTAGATGAGTTTAGCTCTATGGTCCTTGTCAGATGGAAAAAAGAGAATCCTTAGTTAGAGTGTTAGTTCTTATTATCCTTTATGTGTTACTTGCCATTCTTTAATTAGCATATACCAATTCTTTAATTAGCATATACCTTGGAAAGTGAGCAACTATAGCATTTTAATACCTTTTATCAAAAAAAAACTATAGCATTTTATTCTTAAAGATGAAAGAGATTTCATAAAGTAAGTATTTACATTTATGCGGATGGTCCATAGCCGTAGTCATTTATGTAGGCCTTGTTTGTTTGATTGTTGTTGGTGACCGCGACAGATAATTGTGACTAAAAGTTGTTTGTTTTGTGGTCGCTGGTTCAGCGATAGGTCACAACAGCAAGTCGCCAGCAATCAGTGACTACAATTTTGAGTCGCTAAAAAATTTAGTGACAGATCGTTGGAATTGATCACTAGAAACTAGCGACTCCCAAACGAACAACACTAACAACCAAAAAATTAATTAATCAAAAATATATTTAAGTAAATAAAATTTAAATTTAAATTAATAACAATAATATTTTATAAAATATAATAATTACCGTTTATATATTTTTATTAAAAAGTTATAAATATTGAAAAGAAAATTTAAATTTACAAAAGTTTGATTTTAATTATTTTTTTGTCGTACTTGATTTTAATTGTTTATAAATATATTTTTGATGATTAATATATATTTAGTAATATTTTTAATTTTATTTTTTAATAAATTTGATTTTTTTCTAAATAAATATATATTTTATAATTTAGATTAACATACAAATTTTTTTAAAAAAGACTATGAATAATAAAAAAATTTATAAAATTTTTTGTAAAATATATTTTCTATTAATAGAAAAGAATCGTTGGTCGCTGCGACTGCAAAACGAACAACAAAATAACTGGTCGCAGCGACTAACAAACAAACATAAAACCAAACTTTTTTTTTGTAATTACTGGTCGTTATCGCTGGTCGCAGTCGTCAGCAGCAAAGTAACGAATAGGGCCATATTCTTAGTATTTGTGAATGATATAAAACTTATGTTTAGATGGAATCATTCAAAACATGATTCGCTCAGGCTTTCTCCTAGCCTATTCCCATGTGTCCGAGTATGATACTGAAAATGACGGTGTTGGAATCGCACAACAGTGTTCTACAAGGTTTATTTCACAACTAGGAATTTGTACCAAACAGACAGACAGGTTTTGAATAACTAATGCTGAGAGAAAAGACTACTAGTTGGTGTGGTAATAATCCTTGAAGCTAGAATTTCACGAAACCAAAATCTTAAACTAAAAATAATTTACAGCTTACAATCTAGTCTTTATTTTTATTGGAGAATATATTGTAATTAGCTATAAGTTTTGTATAGTTGTGTAATATGTACATTTAATTAGTAGGTTAACACCTTCTTTGTATATTAGACAACGCCATGATAATTGAATTAATGAGAAAAACCTTTACACTAAACAGATTTTTGACATGGTATCAGTGCAATAAATTATTCTAGGTTTCTGGTTACCGATCATTTTTTCTCTGGGATCGATCTTTTTTTTCTTTCTCTTTCTTTCTTTGACCTTTGTAACTGAGGATTGGTCCATACAATCTATCTGTTGGTGAAAACCCTGGATCTGTAATTTCTCAATCTCCACTACGAGGCCCTAATTATGACGAATGAAGTATGAATCTTTGTCTTGCACTTCGAGCAAGGAAGAAGTTTGGTTATGTTGATGGCTCAATACCAAAACCATCAGATGATCCCGAAGATATTGAAGATTGGTGGGCAAACAATGCTACGGTGGTGTCTTGGATCAAACATACTATGTATCCTGATCTAAGTAGCTCACTCTCGCATCATGAAATCGCTCATGACTTGTGGGAGCACATACAAAAGCGTTTCTTAGTCAAAAATGGACAACATGTCAACAGATTGAAAACAAAATTGGCCAATTGCCACCAAAAAGGCATGGCTGTTGAAGCTTACTATGGGAAATTGACGAAACTTTGGACCAGCCTTGGTAATTTTTAGAAGGCTCGTACAGCCAAGGAAATTCAACGTGAGCGTGAAGAGGATAAGTTACACAAATTTCTGATGGGATTAGACGAAGCCACGTTTGGTTTGGTGAAATCTTCTTTGTTGTCACGTGAACCGCTACCATCAATCGATGAGGCTTATCAAGTTGTGACTCAAGATGAAGAGTCTCGGAGAGCAAGTCGTTTGATGGAAGAGAAAAACATTGGTGCTAGTTTTGCAGTCCAAGCCACTACTAGCAACAAAAGCACCAAACCTCCCAAAGATACGTTTGTCACCTATACAAGTTGCGGAAGAACTGGTCACCTAGCTGAGAATTGTTTTCGCAAAATCGGGTATCCCGCTTGGTGGGGCGAAGACCTCGTGATCCACCACTAACATCTCGTCCCTCTTCTGGTCCTAGTACAGATCATCGTTCCCCACTTCTTCCCTATCCTATTTCTTGACATGTTGACACTGCCAACATGACTCATGCTTTGTCTTCTCCCTCGACAAATATGATGATCTCTAATGATGACATACTCGGATTTAGTGGTTTAAATGATCAATAGTAGAAGACTTTGGTCTCTATGCTTAATTATCGTCAGCTAAGTGGAGGATCTTGCCTCTCTCATAAATTCTTTTACGAGTCTTGGATTATTGATATTGGGGATTCGAATCATGTGACATGTAATCTTGATTATCTGAAGGAAATTTCTGACATGTCTCTGGTTAAAATCAAACTCCCGCATGGACGATTTACAATGTCACATAAACAAGGAACGGTTAGCCTAGGGTCTAATATGTAGTTGCAAAATGTTTATTTTGTGGACGGATTACACGGTCATCTTGTACCGGTATTACAGTTGACAAAAGAGTGTAGATGTCTGTTTTAGATTTCTAACAAAAATTGTGTGATCCAGAATCGCATCACACAGATGTCGATTGGGGCGGATGAAATATTGAATGGGCTGTATTTATTTAGAAGTGTGGAGATAACTGCGATGAATCAGATATTAGGAGCTTATTCTGATGACATGTGGCATCGTCGGCTAGGACACCCAGCTTCAAAGACAATGGAGATGTTGGATTTGCCAAGTAGTAGTCGTAGTATCTTTGATTCTAAGCAGTATGACGAATGTATTCGTACAAGAAAAGTCAGGATTCTTTTCCTCTAAGTAATAATAAGACTACTACTATTTTCGAGCTTATTCACTGTGATTTGTGGGGTCCGTATCGAACAACATCTATATGTGGTTCTCACTTCTTCTTGAGCATTGTTGATGATTTCTCGAGAGTTGTATAGATCTATGTTCTTCCGAATAAATCTTCCACAACAACTACTCTTTGTTCTTATATCTATATGATCGAACGTCAACTTGACGCTAAGATAAAAGCCTTGCGCAATGATAACGGTTCTGAATTCTTGAGCATGAGTTCTTTCCCCTCTGGAAAAGGTATCTTACACAAGACATCATGTGTAGGAACTCCGCAATAAAACAGACATGTGAAAAGGAAACATTATCACATACTAAATGTAGCACAAGCTCTTAATTTTGAAGCTCATTTAGAAGTGGAATTTTGGAGTTTTTGTGCTCTTATTGCTGATTCTCTAATCAACCGAACTCCATCAAAGCTGCTAAATGGTAAAACACCTTTTGAAATGTTGTACAATCGTCCATCTTCAATGACTCATTTGCGGGTATTTGGATATTTGTGCTATGTTCATAACCAAGCTAGTAAAGGCAACAAGTTTGCAACTCACAGTAATAAGTTGATTTTCATTGAATATCCATATGGTAAGAAAGGTTAAAGAGTGTACAATCATGAGACATGTGTGATATCTACATCTCAAGATGTAGTTTTTATTGAGAACGAGTTTCCCTACTCGGACATACAGAATGAACCTTCTACTTTTGGCTCTTTATCTCCTATCACATATGATTTTGATGATCACTTTGAACTTGTTCACAAAGTACCTGCACAAGCACCTCCTCCGGTTTCTGTTCCTGTCACTCCACCGCTTGAACCCTCAATGTCTGAACTCTCACCTCAAGCATGCTCTCCCTCAATCACCTACTCATGATACACCTATTACATCTTCCGGTATACCAGAACTGAGTACAAACGATGTGATTCAATCGGTACAACCCGCAGTAGACACAACTACATGTACAAACGCAGAAACTGACTCGATACCACAACTTGAAAACACGATTTTGATATCACACCTAGCTGTACCCGATACTGTTACAAATCTTGGCAATGATTGCAGACAAAAACAAGCTCCAGCAAAGCTTTGTGACTATGTAACTAACATTACTCATGCAAAATCTGATAATGATTTGTTAGATACTTCTTGGTATTCAGTAGACAAATATGTTGGTCGTAATTAATTTTTGGAGAGTCCTCAAGCCTTTCTAGCTGCCATGACAGCATGTGTAATTCTGAAAACATATGCAGAGGCTTTCAAAGATGATAATCGGAAAGTTGTCCTTCGTAATGAGGTTTATGCCTTAGAGGACCAAGGTACATGGACAGTGGAGACATTACCACCCGGAAAAACAGCGCTTGGTTGTAAATGGGTGTTCACATTGAAGTATAGATCTAATGGGACACTCAAAAGATACAAAACAGATTTAGTTGTGTTGGGAAAGAATCAAATGGGAGGTATTGGTTATAACAACACGTTTGCTCCGATTTGTAAGATGGTCACTGTTAGTTCCTTTTCGGAGGTGTGAGTTTCCCGGGATTGGAAAGTGCATCATATGGACATGCATAAGGCCTTCTTACATGGTGATTACGATAAGAGGTTTATATTTGTTTTCCTCTAGGTTTCAGAAATGAGGATGGTACACGAATCTGTAAACTACATAAATCTCTCTATGGTCTTCGCCATGCTCCTAGTTGTTGTTTTGCAAAATTAGCAACAGCTCTTACAAAGTACGATTTTACACAATCAATATCAGATTATTCTTTTTTTACTTTGGCTGATGACAATGGAGATCTACAATTACATGTATTAATATACGTAGATGATCTGATAATTTCAAGAAGTTCCCAATAGCTCATTACCAATTTCAAGCAGTATTTGAGTACTTGATTTCACATGAAAGACCTTGGAATTCTCAAATACTCTCTTGGCATTGAAGTGGCTCAGAATTCTACAGGTATGTATCTATCCTAGAGAAAATACGCTTTGGATATTACATTCGAAACAGGACTTCTTGGTGCAAAACATGTGACACATCCTATAGAACAAAATCATAAGCTGGCTCAAGCACAAGGAGAGTTGTTTGTTGAACCTTCCTGATATCGTAGATTGGTGGGGTGTTGATCTACCTTGGTGTCACATGCCCAGAATTGTCCTATGCTATTCATCTCTTATCATAATCCATGCAAGCTCTGAAAGTGGAGCATTGGGAAGTAGCCACACGTGTTGTCTGTTACTTAAATAACAGTCCGGGTCAGGGAATTCTATTGCGCAAATCTGACACTCTTAGTCTCACAGCATTGTGTGATTCAGATTGGGTTGCCTGTCCACTTCCTGTTGTTCCATTACTCCTTGGTTTATTCAGCTTGGTGGCTCCCCAATATTGTGGAAAACAGAAAAACAAGATATTATTTCAAGATCATCTAATGAAGCTCAGTACAAGTCTATGGCCAATAGAGTGAGTGAGATACTTTGGATCCGTGAATTAATCACAGCATTGGGTGTTGATTGTTCCACATCAACACATGTTCATCGTGATAATCTCTCGACGATTCACTTAAGCAAAAACCCGATTTTCCATAAATAGACAAAGCATATTGAAAGAATTGCCATTTCATTCGAGATGAGATAATATGGGATTATTGATATTTTGACGAAAGCTCTCAGAAGACGAGAGTTTGAAGGTTTTTTTTCCAAGTAGGACATTTTTGGTCTTCATGCTCCCACTTGAGGGGGGGGTAATGGAGAATATATTGTAATTAGCTATACATTTGATATAGTTTTTATAACACCCTGACTGTCACCTTAATGGGTCATATGTCTTCTTTGGGCCCATTGGTCCACCTTACCAGTCGACAAGTCGGTACGCTATGTCCGAGAGGGTTTAAAGAATTGTTTACCGATCGTACAAATCACCATATGACCTCTCCCCATGTTTTGTCCTCACTCACACAATTCCGAAAATCACTTCCCGGAAGGTCACCCATCCTTTGATTACTCTAGCTCAAACACGCTTAACTCTAGAGTTCTCTCTAGACAAGTGACCGAAAAGATAAGTGCACTTTGGTGACATAGGTGGCCAAATCAATTCTTTTAAACCTCTCCGCATGCACCACCAAATATCATATTTTCTGAAACTGGGGTGTTACAATTCATCCCCCCTAACAGACCGCAACGTCCTTGTTGCATACCAGGATCATTACCCCCTTCACGGTGTGAGCCCTTGTGTCTCCACACACGTCTGGGTTCGGCTTTGATACCACTTATAACGTCCCGACCATCACCTTAATGGGCCCTATATTCTCTTCGGGCCCATTGGCCCACCTTACCAGTCGACAAGTCGGTACGCTATATCCGGAAGGCTTTAAAGACTTGTTTACCGACCTTACAAATCACCACATGATCTCTCCCCGTGTTTTGTCCTCACTCACACAATTCCGAAAATCACTTCCGGGAAGGTCACCCATCCTTTGACTACTCCAGCTCAAACACGCTTAACTCTAGAGTTTTCTCTAGACAAGTGACCGAAAAGATAAGTGCACTTTGGCCAAATCAATTCTTTTAAACCTCTCCGCATGCACGACCAAATATCATATTTCCTGAAACTGGGGTGTTACAGATTTGCAATATGTACTTTTAATAAGTACGTTAACAGAAACAACTTCTTTTTATATTAGGCAACGCCGTGATGATTGAATTAATAAGAAACAACCTTTACACTAAACAGGTTTTTGACAGGTTTTGCCATACAAGTATCAGAATGAAGGAACAATGCCATATCCTTTGTCGTAGATTGGCATTGTGTTAAACCATTGGTCGTCAGCTTCGATTTCTCGTCTCTTGACAAACCGGCCATTGACCCGCGGTCTTCTCTCTGCATATGCCTTCCTTGAAGCATACCTTATTGTCTTCTCAAATTTCCTTGTCTTCCTCTTCTCTTTGTATCTCAAAAGCCTGGCTTCTCTGTCCATTGGACTGAGTTGGGTTACCATCTGATTTGGGGGGTCAGGTAGTTGATCCATCATCCCTTTGTGCGTTCTTGGATATGAATCTGTTGTGTCACGTGCTGTTGAATCCGGCACAACGCCAGTTTCCAGGGATGAGATGTATGCCTAATGACAGAAATAGTGACATTCTCAATCCCCTTGGTAAGAGGACTAAGGAGGGTCGATGCATAAGGAAGCATAATTTTTATTATAGGCTCTTGGTGAAGTTCCGATATACTTAAAAAGATCATCTGTTGGCAGTTAATTCGTGGATTTATGCGTTCGATGGAAGAATGCAGCTGAATTGAAGGGTATCAAATATACTAAAGCCTTACGTAATTGTTTAAGGAACCATTGTGGCTGTGGTGACTTCCTGAGGAGCCATATGTGATATCAGATTGAAATTTCTGTTGGTTGTGGCGCAGGTGGCCACTTGCGTCTTCAAGTTGATGCGGAACAACTCTATCTCCCCCGTAGCTTGTCTGTGGTACGCTGCAGTCTTGATGCTGGTGGTTGTATTGACCTGTGATTTTTTTGTAGTCCATGCTCGAGTTGTAATCCTCAATGTCTAGATATTCATCGCTAAACAATAACCCATTATTCTGGTTATTGTTACTGTGATTGCAATTAATTTTGTCTGAGTTAGGGAACAACCAATAATCCACCTCCCTGGCGTCTTCATCACCTTTTTCACCGGACTCTTGATCAATTACCAGTTTGTTCTCTTGATCGGTCTTTGCTGTCTCGTTTTGGTGGTGAGTGGCCTTGGATTTGTAGGAGTTTCCAGAGATTGGCAGAACTGGAATTCGCTGATGGCGTCTAGCAAGTGGGTTTGCAGAATGAACCTCTGAATCACAGGCTGTGCATAGTGATGCATTATCTGCCTCACACAAAAAAGTAGCCGGTTCACGCTCACAAGACTCGCAGACCCGAACCCTTTTATGGCGGGAAGCAACGCGATTGGCAGAGTGAACTTGAACATCACAGCTCGTGCACAAGTAGGCAGAGTCAGCATAGCAGTACACGGTGCAGGGAGTTGCCCGGCATGTCTCACAGGCTCGTTCCCTGTTGTTCTCTGCACTACAAAAGCCCTTACTCTCTTGTTTCAACATAATAACTCAGATGTCGTAAGTTTGCTGGTGTGGTGTGGGAGATTGTCTCTGAAAGAAGGGGCTAATAAATCTTATATCTGTTGCGAGAGTAAGCAGAGGAGAGATCGAATCCTGAGTGCTTACACGTGGCACTGAGTTTGTGGCCCATAATGTTATGGATCATCATGCAGCTGGCTGAGCTTTTGGGATGGCTTATGTTTGTAAAGTGTAAAGTGTAAAGTTTCTTGGGTTTTGCCACTTGCCATACAGATATTCTCTAGAGGAAGTGGCCCTGAAAGCTAAATGGTTGCAGACACATTGTAACTATTTTCTGGATGATCATTTTCTATTTTCATATGGCTTCACACAAAGTTTACGTAGTTGAATATTCATCTTGATACCTTTTGATAACTGTCCAGGTATATTTTAGAGTAAGGCATCGTGACTCAGAGCCATTAACAACTGCTAAGAGTTTACAACCTATGGAAGGGTATCTACCAATAAGTCACGAATTAAATTAATAAGACTTAATCTGATCCAGAAGTTGAAAGGGCCTTCGGGATTCCATACATGTCTTTATGATTTACATAGAGACTTGCACTTGATCACCATCAAAGTAACAAGACAGGACTCATGACTCATGAGTGTCGAAGCTACAGAATATGATACTGTGTATAGGCTCGAGAACTAGCTCCATTGATGCTTTTAGGTTTAGTGGGTGTATGATACACATTAATATTTGTGGTCCAAAAACAAGGAGATTTTAGGAAACACTTGTGGCCAAAATTTATGTGGCTTCTTTCAGCACTATGCCAAAAGTGAATTTATTTGTATAAAAGGCTGGTCCTAGGATACACCTTTCGTATCTTTCCCTCTTTCATTTCTTCTTACACCACACTTCTCTTTCTAATAAGGCAAGATTTTATATTTTGAAAAGTTTATATTTTCATGGTTATTGGTACATAACTTTTAAGGTCTTGTTATTTACTGGTTTTATGAGGAGTGTTAGCATGTAGAATTGTTATGAAATGGTTTCATAATCATTGAACTCTAAAGAAAAATTTTATAAGTTCCTTTTCTTAAGCAGATTAGGAGATCTTTATGTAGGTAGAGTTTGATATCTAAACCATTGCAGTAACTGAATAAGTTTGAGGCATCTTGGCTTTTAGTGCTTTAATGATGATTTTTTTTGGAGATTTGAATGTGGTTCAAGTTTATGATAGAGTAACTGTGTATTGGCCTTTCTCACTTGTTATATTTTTCTTTGACAATCTGTAATTTTATTGTTGTAGCCATTTGGAATTTCTCTTACATGTGTAGGCGTCCACATAACAAGAAAGTTACATCAAGATTATGTGAAGGAAGATGCATTTTTGATTTATTGCATGTTTCTCAATTTCAGATATCGAGGAAAAGAAAACTATATAAGTTACTTGTTTTCATTATTGAACAGTTTTATGTGGCTCCAAATTCTTTCCTTCTTGTAGTAGTAAGCAGAAAAGGCTCACATTCCTGTGAAGACTGAGAAGAGAACCAGAGTCCAGGGACTATATCAAGATCGTAATTGTGAATTTTGTGCGGATTCTCCACTTTCTACGGCTGTGAGAAACTATCTGAGGAAAACTGCGATAACCTTTGGCAAAAGGTAATCACTTTTATGCACTTTCACGTGATATCCTGAAAAGAAATTTGGTAGAAAGTTTACAACTTCAAATTTGCTTTATTATGATAATATTCAACCCGAGATACCTTTGTTTTTGCTGCATGATCAAACCAGATCAGTGACTATATGGTCTGGTGATTTGAGAATTTGCTGCAGTGAACACTTGTGGCTTCAGCGAATGAATGATATCCAACTTAATGTGGTCAAAAGTAACATATTGTACAAGACCCTTAGTGGGTAAATCCGATATACTAACACTCACTCAGTTTATGGCTAAAACGAATTCTTTTATTGGTACAGAAATTCATTAGCTTAACCATGTAAGTGAGAAGCTATCCTTCCAGGTGGCAATGTCACTTTTGTTTTTTGAAAAGTGAGTATCTTTGTTTATTTGAGAGGTACATAAGCATTGACATATTCTGCTACTACTTGGTTGTGAGTGATATACTGCTATGAGACTTCGGTATTAGAATCTTGTTATCAGACAAAGCCACGTGTGAATTTAGCAGATTTATTACCGTAACAAGAACCAGACTATGATTAAATATAGTAAAATCAAACCTAGTAGCATTGTTCACTCATGGTTCTCGGTTGTTTGCTATCTGACATTCACTTATTTGAGTACGTTACATGAAAATGACTATCTCATGTGTGGTTTATATATGATTTTACTTTTGGGTTTATAATGTTCATTACATGTTTATTTTATTTTTTTTGTAACTTATGTTAATTATATTGTCAGGAATCAAAAAGTTTTGTTACATTGAAGGCCCGCTTTCTAAAAAAAAATATTAAAAGAATACAAACACAGCATTTGTTAGTGGTGATAAGCGAACCATTTGGATAATAGACGTTTCCCCTGCTTTCTGTATCGGATTGTAAGTAGTATATCACGTACTCCTGTGTCAATAACAGTAAAGACCTTGGTTGGTTGTGAGTTGCCTCCCTAATGAATGTCGTCGTTATGTTCTATCCATAAGTTGTAAATGGTTGCTTGAGCCACTATTTTCTTGAGAGTGGAACATAAACCTGTTGTAGTACCTAAGAGCCAACAGATGAAGAATGGCCTGTTTACAAAAATACATTGAGGGAGTCCCAATCTGATCAACACTTTATGCCATACTTGAATAAGGGATTGGCAATTTAATTGTATGTGATCTCGCATTTCAGGGTAAGAAGAGCACAGAGGGTATTCTATGTTGAGTTGAATGCTCCAGCTTTAAAGCCTAAACCTAAATGATAACCTGTCCCAATTAGCGACCCATGGAAAGAAAGGGTGCTTTGGGATGTTGTTCTTGAACCAAATTGCTTGACTCCAATATTCTTTGCTTCCAGAGGTCCCCATAGATATGTGTCCGGGCCTCTTGATTTATTCGGCGGCTGAGAATTCAGGTGTAGATCGGATTATCGGGCATCTATTTCTGATTGATGGTAGTAACCATTCCCCATTCCTGGTTGCTTCCATAACTGTGTGTTTTTTTGGGATACCTAAAAGTCGAGGCCCATCTTCTCCAAGGAGATCACTAAGAGGCCCTAACGAGAACCAATAATCAAACTATAACTACACTCTCTACCATTGCCCATTTTATAGCTGATTAGAGGCTTTGCAAGGGGACTTTGAGCAAGAATGAAGCGCCAAACCCATGAGCTATATTGTTGTGGAGTTTCAGCCCAAAATGATTGGTGCTTGAGCGTGCGTGCCTTCATCCAAGCAACCCAGAGAGATCCTAACAACTTGAAGTTTAGTGTTCTAGAACAAGCATAGAGGTCTCGAAGACCCAAATCTCCTTCAGATTTAGAGAGACCCTTGTTTCCATGAGACCTTAACCGAGGATCTTCCTCCCTTTTTATCACCCCAGAGAAAAGCATTACAAAGAGACTCAATTTTTTAGAGATAGCTCTTTGCAAATGCATATGCCAAAAAGTTTACTAAGCTATATATCATAGATGAGACGAGTTGCAGTCTACCAGAGAATAAGAGAAGCTTTGTGGACCAGATGTTGAACCTTGAAAAAATCTGGTCTAGTAATGGGGAATACCCTGAGTGTCTAACATTGCAGTGAAGAAGCGGAAAGCCAAGATACCTTAGTGGCAGTTCGCCTGCTTGAAATCCTAGGCTCATTTGCTCATCCAAAAACTCAGGAATGAGCTCATCCAAAGACTCAGGATCAGCACCTGAGACGTAAAGTGTGGACATGTCCTTGTTCAAAGATAAACCTGAGAGGTTTGAATCTATTTAACACCTCAGCTATTTGTTGGAGAGATTCAGGTCGACCATCAGAAAAAATCATGAGGTTATATGCAAACGCCAAGTGAGATATGGCTGGTTCTTCCCATGAGGGTGGTAGCCAATTAATCCTTCTCTACACTTTGTTGTAAGCATTGATGATAATACTTCCATAGACATTATGAATAGTGTCAAAGATAATGGGTCGGCATGCCGTAACCCTTGCTTTCCTTGAAAGGATCCACACAACTCCCCATTTATACTAATAGAGAAAGACCTTGTTGTGATACACTGCTAGATTTGGTCAATAATACCAATATCACTAAGCAGAAGAAGCAAAAACATCCCAACGCACACAATGGAAATCCTTTCTTAAGTCTACATTAAAAAGACCCCAATTAGAAACACTACTTCGACTTGAGCTTTATGCCATTTTCGTGGCCAGTAAGACATTCTCTATTAGTAACCGCCCTTTGACAAATGTAGACTAGCTGTTTGAGATAAATTCAGGAAGAATCAACTAAAGTCGTCGAGAAATAAGAAATGACCTTATAAATGGTATTACAACAAGAAATTGGCTTGAGTTCACCAATCTTGTCAGCTCCGATTCTCTTAGAAATGAGAAAAATGGTTGTGGCATTTATCTGCTACAGCAAGTGTGAAGTTCTTAAAAACTCTAAGAAAGCATCTATTTTTTCAGCACCAATGATTTCCCAATATGCTCTATAGGATTCACTTGTATAACCATCAGGCTCGAGTGACTTGTTAGTAGGCAGAGCCCAAAATTCATTCTTTATCTCCGTTGCTGTGATATATGCGTCTATAAGGCTGTAGAAATCCGAGTTACATGAAAGGAGAGGTGATGGCGGATCTCTGCGCCCGTGAATGAGGGTTCTCTATGGCCTAATAAACCCTTGTAGAGTTAATGCAATGATCTTTAATCTCTCCCAACTGATCAAGGCACCTACCATTTGAATATATTAGTGAGTGAATCTGATTCCTTGTTGTTTTAGATGACACCACCTAATGGAAATAGACTGAATTCTTATCCCCATGCTCTAACTGTTTCAGTTGAGCCTTTTCTCTCAGGAATTTCTCCTCTACTTGTGCTAACTTTTGCCATCGGTCATTCGCTTCTTTTTCTAGCTCTACTGCTCTTGGAGAAGGGTATTGAAGCAGCATATCCTTAAATGCGAACAACTGATCCATGGTCTCTCTCAATTTTGTATCAAGATTTGAATAAAATTCTTGGTTGATGCTCTTCGAAATTTTCATCTTCTTTGTGAGAAATAACTTTGCACTTCTAGGAAATGTGAGTGTATCCAGTGGTATAGAAGCATGGGAAGAAACTATGAGTGTTGCATCAAAAAGTGAGAAATGATAAGCTGTTTCTTACGCCAGTGAGATGAGCCACAGTGCACTTGAATCGGACAATGGTCAGAGAATGTCAGAGGACCAACATGGGCAAATTATATCGGATCATCTAGCTGTCATAATCATTAATCAATGCCATGTCCAGGTTTTTTACCAATTAGGTTGTACATCAGCTTATTCCACAAAGTGAAAAAGTTCCCTCTCACTTCCAAATCGTAATGATCAAAAGCTGGGAGACAGTCTCTAAACTTTTGCATAACACTCCTAATTTGTGTTCCTCTGTCGAGTTTTGTGCCGGATTAATGGTGATTGAAGACTCCAAGTAATATCAAGGACATATAGGCTATTACTAAGTTACTAGTGATATGTCTAGATTTTAACGTTTTTAGGGCCATATTTTAAGTTGTTTTGCATTCATATAGATAGTACTTCTATTGTTTTAGGATCGTTTAGGTATGTTTTGTATGTTTTGCATTTGGAGCAATTTCAGGTGTTAAGGAAGCTTTTAGGAGCATTTTGGAGCTAAATAGATATAAGGAACTACTTGAACGACATTGGAATGCTTGGATGAACAAAGAGAGCAGAGGAATCCAAGATCTTGTGTGCCTTGTACCTCAGCCTCGCGGTATCCATGGCGAGGGTTAACTGAAGTTGGACCTCTTGGATGCAAATCCCCGCCTTTCTGAAGAGAAGTAAACCTTGAACCCCTACCTTGGCGATGTATCTGCGAGTCCTGAGCTTAACTGAAGATGCAGAGCCTGCCTCCAACCCTCACCTCGTTGTTCCACCTGCGAGGGCCACACCTCAACTTTATTTGTTGGATCATTTTAAGTCGCTTTGACTAAGCACACTAGGTTATGATGTAAGCGTGCTATAAATACCTTTATAACCCAAAGAAACATCTTATGCAGATTTCAATGCTCTTTATTCCGGTCTAAAACAGTTTTCTCTGTACTTTTTGAGTGTTCTTCGCTGAAAGGTTATTTTTGGGTTGATTTGATTATTAATTGCATTTTTTATTGTCTTAGAATTTTGTTAAATTTTCCTTGTTCTTTCTATTTATGCAATCTATTTCTGTTTCCGGGTTCGAGCTCTCGCTCATGATGAGTGAGTAGATCTGCCTTAGGTAATGAGGAAATATGGTAGATCGATGTAGATCTAAGGGAATCTAGGTTGCTTAAGCTTGAAATAGATAGAATCTCCCTAGATCTAGTGCTTTTAATGCCGATTTCATACTGACCATTAGAATTTTGGATCTGTTGAGAATTTTCGCCTACTATGTGTTTGATGATATGCTAGTCTAAACTAGGATCTAGGATAGTCATTATTGGTTCAAGAGATTGATTTTCTAATGTGATTGATTTGATTCCGCTATGAGAGTAGGTCTGTGTCTTATTAAGCAAAATTCTAAGTTTATGAGAATGGCATTGATATCATTTATTCCTTGCTTGAGATCGATTCCCTGAATGGTTTGTTAAGCATCCTAGATTCCCTTGGCCAGGCGTTTATCACTGACCTCATTTCTCATTACCCAACCTTTATTTCCTTGTTGTTTCCATCACTGTTATTAATCTCGTTTCATACTCTATTTTTATACTCGTTTCTCTGTTTCTTTATCCCTGTTTTTAGATTCATGCTCTGTTTATTATTTTGCTTTCTTATTATTGTGTCAGAATCCTTTTTGATTGAATTGGCTTGAACTAGATGTGTTGAGTTAACCATTATTGCTTGCTAATGTCTGAGATGGTTCGACAACCCCCACTATACTACATTTGATAGATAGATAGATCAAAACTCTGTTTATCAAATTAGTGTTGTTGTCAAATCGGATTCAATTAGTTTCAATTCAGAATTTTAGCTTTCTAGGATCAAGTTCTCGTTCTTATATTGACTAAGACCATCTCCAATGATTACCTTTATTTTTTTTTCAAAAATGAAGTTCTCTATAAATGAAGGAGAGGTTTGCTCCATTGGTTTACTTCATTTCTTGCTTCAAATAAATATTTTAATAATATTTTGATATAATATTTTATCAATAATTTCTAAACTACCCTTATATTTTTCAAATATATATATTTGACCCACATATATTGATTTTAAGTATATACTCAATAATAACATTAGTAAAATTATAAACCATTACATGCGATATGTGCTTCGCCGTGTGGCTAGGCTTGGTGGAGACCACAAGAAGACCTCAAAGGATCGATCCTTATGGCCGTGAGTTGGTGGAACCGATGGAGAAGACNGGTTGGTGCGATGCGGATGGTTGCGAATGAGAACCACAAAGGAGGGTGGTGATTCCTTTGATACTCTCTTTCTGATCAAGGCTTGGACTCCTCAACAAGGCTTGATCTCGGCTAACTCTTG
>OVBA01004156.1:0-24643 GCA_900406435.1 Lepidium aucheri | reverse complement strand
ATTTCTCAAAACTCAATCGTAATCTGTACAAGTATAATCGTATATATACAAGTATGAATAAACCAATAAAAAAATAAACCGGAACATGTAATTTAATCAAAGTAAACCAATCTCTATTATTTACCATTGTAAAGTTTATTCATAACCACACCAATAGCAGCTTGTGCATCACACCTTATGGAGATAGAAGGACAAGGTTTACTAACCATTGGCAAGCCTAGAAAGACATTTCTCAACCAATCAGCTTCTTGTCCTGCTAACTCCAATGCAATCAACTCCGATTCCATCATTGATCTTGCAATGCAAGTTTTCTTTCCCGATCTCCATGAGACTACTCCACCTGCTAACAAGAACACATAACCACTAGTGTAATTAATCTTATTGTGGTCTTTTACCCAGTTTGCATCGCAGAATGCTTCTAAAACACAAGCAGATCCGACATAATCTAGACTCCAATTCAAAGTCACTTTATAATATCTCATTAAACAATCCATTGCTTTCCAATGATCATCATTAGGACTATGAGAGTACCTACTTAATCTGCTAACAGCATAGGCGATATCTGGCCTTGTGTAATTTATCAGATACATAACACTACCAAGAATATATTCACATTGTCTTACACTCTCACTTCTACTCTTACTTAAGTGTAGTGAAGCATCATAAGATCATCTACAGTGAGAATTTCTCACAAGAGTTTCTCACCAAAAAAGTAACAGATAAATATTAAATAATAATATTTTATTGAGAGAGTTTCTCATAAAAGGTAAGAGAGTTCTTATTTGAGAAACTATTGGTGGGCGCTCCAAAAATATTGAAAAACTCTTACAATAAAAAAATATTATATAATTTTTTATTATTAAAAATATTTTTTTGAGAGACTTGTGAGAAACTCTTATTGCAGATACTCTAAGGAGTTCTAGCAACAAGATGAGCCCAATATTTCAAATTTCTTGAGAACTTTCTCTAGATAATGTGACTGAGATAGGCTAAACCCTTTCTCAGTTTTTGACACCTTTATTCCCAAGATAACATTCACGTCTTTAAGGTCTTTCATATTGGATTTAGAGCAGAGAAATGCCTTAGTTTCTTCTATTATATCCAGACTAGATCCTAGAATTAACATGTCATCAACATAAAGACACATTATAACATAATCTGACTTGACTTCTCTACTAAAAATGCAAGTATCTCCTAAGTTTGATTTAAATAAATTCTCGAACAATACAGAACTAAACTTTTTAAACCATTTCTAAGGAGCCTGCTTCAAACCATATAAAGATTTTTTCAATCTACACACTTTATTTTCATGTCCTTCAATCATAAAACCTTCTGGTTGGATCATATAAATTTCCTTATCTAGATCCCCATTTAAGAAAGTTGTTTTCACATCCGTTTGATGTACTGTCAACTTATAAGATAATGCAACAACTAACAACAACCTAATAGATACAGTTTTAGTGACAAGTGCATAAGTATCAAAAAATCAACTCCCTATTTTTGAGTGTAACCATGTGCCACAAGTCTGGCCTTGAACTTGTCAATCGAGTCATCTGCCTTTAGCTTCTTATTTAAAATCCATAAACACCTCAAGGCTTTGCATCCAATTGGGAGATTTACAATTTCCTAAGTGTGATTACTGATAATTGACTCATATTCACTCTCAATAGATTTTTTCCTAAACTGAGCATCACTAGAGTTCAATGCTTCTGAATATGTCATCGAATCTTCTTCCAACAAGAATGTGAAGACAATTTTGTTCATCCAACTCATTTTCCTCTACAAGAAAGTTTGTTATGAAGTCTGCACCAAAATCTGAAGGAATTCTCATTCTCTTACTCCTTGGTTCAAAAACATCTATATTTTCTGGTCCTCTCTTCTTAGACATATTCAATGTTGAACTAGAATTGTCTGCAATTCCTGAAAGAGAAGTTAAAGTAATACTAGCAACACTTGATTTCTTAAATGGAAATATTTCCTTAAAGAATTCTACATCTCGTGACTCAACATGACCGAGACTCATTGATCCTTTATCAAAACAAATACATCTATAAACAGCACTGTTACTTGCATAACCAATAAGGATAGCGTCACTTGTTTTAGAACCTATATTGCTTCTTTTGAAATCAGGTAAACCCACCTTTACTAGACAGCCCCAAACACGCAAATACTTAAGATTTGGAGGAAATCCCTTCCATAATTCATAAGGTGTTACATATATACATTTGTGGGGAAATCTATTGAGAATATAACATGTAGTAAATACTGATTCCCCCCACAATTGATCACACAGACCTGAGCTTAAAATCATAGCGTTCATCATGTTTTTGAGTGTTCTATTCCACTCAGCTATGTCGTGTTGTTGTGGGCAGTATGGAGCTGATGTCTCATGAATTATACCTTCATCAATACAAAAACATCTTTAACTTGTCAGACATACATTCTCCTCCTCTATCTGATCTCAACCTTTTTATCTTTCTGTCCAATTGTCTTTCTGTCAGATGAGTTTGAGTATTCTCCTTTTGTTTTTGTGACAGTTTGCATTCATGCTTCTTATGACCCAATTTTCCACAATTCCAGCATTTCACCTTTTTCTTAAACTCAACATATTGTTTTTGTGGGTTTTTAATGTCCTTTGATCTCTTCTTGTCTTTCCACTTCTTCTTGCCAGTTCCAGAAGAACTTTCTACAAGATTAGCATCAGATTTGTATGAGCTTGTTCAGAGACCTTACCTTGATACATCCTATTGGCTTCTTCAATCATTATATCAGAGATCAGCTCATCCAGATTCATCCTTTTCTTTTCATGCTTGAGTCTTGAACGGTAGTTACTCCATGAGTCTGGAAGCTTATCAATTAAAAGCAAAGCTGCAAGATGATTATCAATGGGTATTCCTTCTGCTTGTATCCTTGAAACTATGGCCTCGTAAGCATGAAAATGATCCAATATAGGCAAAATGTCTCTGATCTTGAAACAAGTCCACTGAGATGTGATATACTATTTCTTCCCTTCATCTTTTCCACCATATTTCTTTTTTAGGTTCAACAATATCTCCTTTGCTGAGTCATAGCTCACATAGATGTCAAAAAGCTTTTCTGAGAGATATCGAATTATATGACCTCTACAGGTTATGTTGTGTTCTTCGAAGCTTCCATCTCTCTTGTGTTTGATTGCTTGAATCTGAACAGGATCAAATTAGTGTTTCTTTTGTTGCGTTGGTTGAATCTGAACAGAATCAGAAGTATCATCTCCTCCACTTGTTATGGCATCTTCAGCGAGTACGTAATCTACTCCGATTTCTTGGAAGAAGAAAAGTAATTCTTACGATCACCTTCTGTAGTTAGAGCTCGTGAGTGGTTGAAACTTGGATAAGTATGGTACTACACCATTCTTCGCTATTAGTCTTCTAATCGTTCACAGAACTGCTTAAGAACAATAGATCTGAGTGTTGAGAAGAAACCTTGAAAAGGTCATGTTACAGATAAAAACCAAGAACAGAAGGAAAGCATAATGCTTTTATGCTTAAGCAATTCTGCTCCCTATGAAGTACATTATCCAAGGAGAAATCGCTTAAAGCATTAAATCTGTGTGTTTAATCGATGTGCAATCAATGATTAAACTATCATCTTATAAAGAAATTAAGAAGAAAGTAAGATCGATGAAGAAGAAAACGAAAGAAGAACAAAAAAAAGCTTAGCTCAAGGAAAAAGAAGATGAATCAGATTTTTGATAGATTCATTTCTCTCTCTATACTCTCTTAATTTCTCTATCACCGTTATCTATTCAATTGAACAAAGTCATCCTCTTAACAACCAAATACGTATATATACGTATTTTATATTCATTCGAGTATTATTGAATTAAGCGATTGTTGATCTGAAAACAATAATATTTATGGGCCTTCCGATCAACTTATAAATCCATTAACAGCCCAAGAATTAGTTGATCAAACCCAACATATGGTAAATTAAATCTACAAAAAACAGGCTAAAAATAATAAAGAAAAAGGAAAAGAAAAAGAAAAAAATAAGTACATGATCTCTTGCTCATTAAATTTCTTGTCAAATGCTACGTAATTTCTTTTTGCAGACAAAAATTTATCTCCACCTAGATTGGATGTTCACCTCAACAAATTGAAATTTTCTTTTATTTTGAATAAGTCTGTTTATTATTTTTCGATAAAAGATGTGAAAAGTATCAAAAAGAAGATGGGAAATAAGAAGGTAGAAACGAAAAATGAAAGCAGTTTGGAAGATGAAAACGTAACTGCAAATTATTTTCTAAAATAAAACTAAATTTATCAAGCGTTTTTTGTAACAAGAGTAATATGATTGGATAAAATATGTTGTAGTACACATTAAAAAAAATAACTGGTTAACGTAAGAGTATTTTATAAAAAATATTAAAAATAAATAATTCCCCGTTTGTAAAGGGAATATAAAGGGATCGGACCTCCACTTAATATGTGCTGTGCTGTGCTGTGTGAATAGGGTTGCTTTGGAGTTTGGAGTTTGGAGTTTAGAGTTTAGATAGTTTAAGGATTCAATGTTTCGTTTTTTAACTATTTTTTTCTAAGGATATACTTATATCTACTATAATATAATTTGACCGACACATGTGAATACAGAGGTAGTTATCCTTATTTTAAAAGTCTTCATACAGTTACAAAGAAATTCGAGTTTTATTCAATCCCTTCAATTACACTCAACCTATTCCTCCTCCTTCCTCTGTCCCATTTTAAGTTTATAAATACTTTACTTATCCTCTCTCAAGTTTCTTTCAAATCCATTTTTAACAAAGAAAAAGAAAGAAAGAAAAAAGATTACTGTCAAATAAATATTTGTTTTACCTACGGATTCATCAATGAAGGCTTCATTTTGTGCTACTCAGGATGATGTGTCCACCATGTATGTTAAATGCTTGGTACGTAGTCTATCTTTTCTCTGTCTCGATGTTATACGTTCATGTCTTTTGGATATATCATTTGCCTCTTTTTTTCAAGTTCATTCAATCTTTGAACTTCGAATATACATTAATAAAAAAACTAGAATATACGGAAAGAATAGATGCATGCAGATGACAAAATGCGATAGATGCATCCAATGCCATCATTCATGTGTTAAAAGCAAATATTAGAGTTTCTTCTTTTCTTTATGGACTAATAAAAATCGTCACCTTCTAGTTAACTTTAGAAGATGTATTCTGAATTAAGAAACAAACAAACAAACAAGTGTGCTCTCAACATTATACTAACAGCAAGTTTGGATTATTAATTTTCTTTACTACTCAATTTCTTGATTATAAGTAAACACATCTTATGGTGTCGGATTTGGCTATGAACCAATCTTTGATATAAACAAAATAAGCCAAAAATTGTTATCCAAAAATTTCATGGACTATAGATTAAAATGTTATGGGTTGACAAAACATTTATTAAAAAAAGTTTCTGATTTTGAGTAGCATAATATAATATATTAAAAATCGATTATCACTTCACCGCATAAGCATGTTATCTATTATCACTAGTGGCCCTGAGCTAAAGCACATAAAGCATGCGCTTTAAGCGCCAAAATATATAAACACTTTTAGGGACATCATATTTGAGGTTTTATTATAGGGTAGTGGTAGCATATTGCTGATTCACTTTGACAAAATTAGTCGAATCCTTCAAAATCTTATTATTATAAAAAAAATTTACTTAGGCGTAAAAAATATTTGGGCCGGCCCTGTCTATTATCCATTATTGTAATCTTGACACTTTTTCTAGTATTACAAGTTGTTAAAAGTTGAAGCCTTCAACCATTTTCTCTTTCTGATAAAATTCTGATATCTGAAAAATAAAAAAAAGTATGAATCTGTGATGTCAATACAAAAGAAAACCATGAACCTGTCAAAAGTAAAAATAAAAGGTTCTGTTGTGTATCGATTAGCTTCACGTGCGAACTCTGTTTCGTGTCTCTGTTACACAGAAAGAAGACGATAGTCAAATTCATGAGGCGGGAAAAGGAAGGAGACGTGTTTGGTGGGGTTACGAGGTCAATACTTCTTCAGATGATTGCGTCGCTGCCATTAACTCCTATTCTCACCAGGTTCGTCCGGATTGTTTTTGAGCTAAAGTTTCTACGGTTTGATTCTCTTGACGATTCGTTGTTGTGGGTTTTTGTCAATCTGTCTCCTTTTGAACATATAGGAAGTGATTACAGTGTCTTGTAATTATCGAAGAGGATTGATTGTTTTGTCGATTCGAGCCATTTTATCTACTGTCATTTTATCGAAGATGATAATTTAGGTTTCAAGTTACGTTTTATGATTTTTTTTCACCCATTGACTTTGTGGCTGATGAAGGCTCTTGGCTATGGAAGAGAGGGTAAAGTGATTTTAGAAGCGCCATTGTATGATAAAGATTGTGTTTTGGGCAACATTTTGGCTGCCCATTACCTTAGCTCTTCTGACTTAGCGAGAGCCAATTCTTATGTTGGAGCTGCAGAATCCCACCTTGTAAGCTCTTGATTCCTTGTTCTAGCTATCAAATTTGTAGAATCATCCATACTCTTTGAGTTTGGTCTCATTGAGCTCTAAAACTCATTGGTTTTAGGGGAAAGCCACGCCATACGAGAAGGCAGTTTTCGAGGCTGTTAATTACTTAATCTCTGAGAATATGGAGGATGATGTGGCTTTGGAATTACACTCTAAGGTTAGGATGTTTTTGGTTTACGGTTTATAGTAATTCTGCTTCCCCTCCTTATGTTGTTTGGCTGAATAGTTGGTTATATCTTTCCTTGTACTTATTCTAACACTTATATATATAACTCATTATGTTTTGCAGCTTTTGAAAAAGTTTCCTAGGGATTTGCTATCATGGAAGAGAGTAGAGATTTTGTGTTTCTACATGGGTCGACCTGATCTCTCTTTGCCTCTTTTTGAGAAGGTACATCAACTGTTGATCAAATTGATGGATAATGCATCTGCATGATTATAACAAAAAATATAGATAACTTTTTATCACTATCTTTGATTTCCTCCACTGACCATGCAACTTGGCAGATTCTACCGCAAAATCGAGACCAAGACTATGTTTATGGTATGCTTGCTTTCCCCTTGATGGAGCTTGGATATATGACGGAAGCTGAGAAAGCTGCTAGGAAAGGCTATGAGATCAACAAAGACGATTCTTGGGCTCATCACTGCGTGAGTTTCCAGCGCTAGTCTCGGTCTTTTATTGTTACTTAGTGATATTTCCTCTAATCCATTTGCAAACCTTGATTGTTTCTTTTTGGCAGTTGTGTCATGTTCTTCAAACTGAATGTCGTTTCAAAGAAGCAGTGGAGTTCATGGAGGGATGCTCAGCTACATGGGATTCTTGCTCTTCCTTAAGGTAAGAATATGTCTTTCATAAACTGTATAAACCTCTGCAGATCATTGATTTTGGAATAACCTTTTTAAGCACTCCAAATTTGAAACATTTGAATTAGGTTTTCACATAATTGGTGGCATGTAGCTGTTTGTTACCTGGAAGGAGGGTCTCCCATAAGTAAGGTACAAGAAATATATGATCATCAGATGTGTAAAGAGCTAGAGAAAGACGATGCTGTTGCTACTGACGTAATTGCTTTATCATTCTTTTTCCCCTTCTAAGTTGTAACAAGTGATTCACCGTAGCATTCTGATGCTTTATACTTGTGATATTGAACTTCAGGTTTATATGGATGCTCTCGGCTTGTTATTGCGTTTAGACACACGCGATAAACTATATGAGTTTTTAGACAGACTAAAGATGCTGGCAAACTGTTTGACTGATCAAGTAAGTGGTGCATCTGTTTACCCTGTATTCATCTGCATTTATTTTCTTGGATCTCAAAATAAAAATTGTGCAACTCTGTTGTTCAGGCAATGTGGTGTAAAGAGTGGCTTTTTGATATTAACACAATCTGGGCTCTGAGTAAGGTTGGATACACTTCACAAGCACATTTATTGCTCGAGGGCCTTAAGTCTCTGTCAGTATTCGCTTTCTCTTTTATGACATTCGTTTCAGTAAGAGTTTTGTCTCTTGACTCATCATCAGACTCACAATTTTGTAACAGAATAGATGATATGAGCGAGAAGAAACAACAGCGGATGCGGAAAGCGATTCTGGTCTGTTTTGCTGATCCTGACTAATATTAATGCGGACACTTTTATGTTCTTTGTCATATCACAATTCACAAGAAATCTTTCTAAACTTTGTCTTCTTTTATCTTCTCAAAATTAGCTTGCTGAAGCTGTTTATGAATACGGAAAAGGTAACTACAAAGAAGCCTTAGAACTGCTTGGTCCAGACTTTGACGCTGTTGACTATAAGGTAATGCATGTTCTTGCATCCATAAAATATATAATTCAAATTAAAACTTGTTGAAGATAACATGGCAAAATGCTATCGTCTCTTTTGGTTACCAAATAGATGATTGGAGCATCGGATTTACAGATGGATGTTTTTAATGAGATCTGGTATAAAGTCCTGTTACTCACCGGTCAATCTTCCACTGGTACACTCCCAAAAACACTTAACTTGGGCTTATGGTTTCGTTTACTCAGCTATAAAACGCTATAATGTAAAACTGAATTTGCAGCAACTGAAGTACTGAAGAGGAAGATTAAGCAGAGAGATGGTGCTCCTTTCTTATGGCGTTTGCTGGTATTAATTAATAATATTTTATATGAGAGCAGAGTGTATATTGATACTGGATACATCTACGTCTACGTTGATAGACAGATGCACATCTCTCTGTATTACGGTTTATGAAATGTCTACGTTTTGTGGCAGGAGAAGAGTTACGCCATGGAAGGCAAGGCAGAAGCTGAAAGTGCAGGTGAGAAAGCGATGGCCTTGGAATCTTCATATTTCAAGTTTGCTTGATCGCCAAAATTGCTTCCTCTTGTTTTGGGCTTTCTTGAATAAAGTCTGAATTAGCTTATTATGGTCAACATAAAAGTTGACTTTGACATTTTATGTAAATCTGCGGTTTGACCAACAATAAAATCTAATTACAAAATTTGTTAATCTAATATTCCATAGACGTTAGATGTACGATCAAAAAGCTACTGGGAAATAAAGAATTGAAATAACTGAAAGTATCTATTTTGAAATGAGAAAAAAAAGTACTTAAAGCAAATAATTTGTCGTGCGTGATATAGTAGAATTTCAAAACCTGTTACGTATATCAATTGAATATTTGTTTTTTGTCGCCACTGAATGTTGAATTATCAGTATTCAGTAATAATTTTACTTTAATAGACACTATACATGATGCAATTATTTCAGCTTAAGAAGAAAAAAAATGAAAACCTCATTATGGATTTTAAATAAAACCGACTGGTTTTGAGTTTATCACACTAGACAAATTCAGGAATTTCCATGAAACATCTAATATGAGTATATTTTTGAAATATAACATTTAATAAAATAGTTTAAAGACTTGTAGAAATACATGCAGCACCTAACTTCATTCAAGTTGTAGAGCTTCCATGAATAAAACTTAATGATTCTCTCTTTTAACATATCTTATATAATACACCAAACGTCCAATATATAATATTGTAATTTAATACAAACAAAAATAAATACAAAGACTTGCATCACGTAAGAAGAACAGAAATTTCAAGGGTTGGAGAAAAACGAACCGTTTTGCTGTTAGAGGAATAAATTAAGACCGTTTCTCTGAAAGCCTAAAGTGGGCCACTAAGCCGAAGATTGGACTGTTAATAAAATAAAATAAAACAAGTAGGACATCGTTGACAAAAAGACTTCAACTCTGAGATTAATACTTGGCGCTTATCCAGAAAGATATGAGTCACACGCATATAACAAAGGTATTGTTGTATCTCTGTATGTATGCAACTGCTTCGAAATGGACGAATCTTAGTCTTCTCTTGACTTTTTGTGTTTCCAGAACAAAGACTTTTTCTTAAACGTAGCCCACGCGCATTACATGTACCACAACATATAATACGAACTGGTTTACATGGAAACCGGTTAACTTAAAACCAATTTAGATAAGACCGATCAGAAACCGGTTTATTAGATGGAAAAAACAACATTAAACCATGTTGGGCATGGTGTATTCACGGGATTGGACCGAGCTTGGTCTTATTAAAGACGGCCCATTTAAGATCCAACTGGAACCCGAGCGACAGATAAACCCGTTATTCATTACGAGACTGAGGTGTTCGGGAAAGAAAGGAGTCAAAAACAAGAAGAAAGCGGAGTGGCTAAAGCGAATCTCAGAGGTGAAAGTTACGAACTCGAGCTATATAAAAATGGAAAAGAAGAGTTATTATTCATTCATGACCAACATACTAATTATTTAGAGATTTTGCACTTGATTCGTTTTGGCTAATCAATAAAGATCTATTTCTTGAACTCAGCTTAATTATATTTAGGATTCTTTCTCCAGTTGTTTCGGTCCTCAATAGTCGATTTCTAGCATTAATATTTTGGCGCCCACCGTGGGACCAAAAAAAAACTCAATGTCAATCGAGCTAGTAAGAAGATAGATATGTCGTAAACTTGGAGCGTGAAAATAATCAGCCGGTTGGAGATCATAATTTGGATGACGCCACATTGGCTTCTCACGCCCCGCCACTGCAAACCTCGACAATCCCATTGATGCCCGCCGCTCAAAGCATATCGTCTTATCGTAATGAACTAAGCAAGTGATGGCCGACTTTGTCGAGCAAAACAATCAAAGAATAGCTCAGATATTGGCAAGGCTAGATCACCAAGAGCAAAAGTTTAACAAGCTGCAAGCAACCATACCACCACCGCCACAAAACTACAAAAATCAAGGCTAAAGGTCCTTTGCTATAAACATAAACCAGCAACATAACAAAAACCTAGAAGAAAATGAAAATCAAAACGAAAATCAAAACAATAGTGCAATTTTGCTATCCCAACAGAATTTCCAAAACAGAAACGTAGAGCACAATAACCTAACAGAAAAGGAAATGGAAGAGATTAGAAAAATGTTAGCAGCTCAACATGCCGAGCACGCCAAAATGAGATCCCAGATCCATCGCGCAACAACCACGACGTTCGACATTCAACGAGTCATCGAACTTACTTGGCAGACCTCGTTTAAAAAATCGAATTACCAGTACTCCCAGAAAAGAGGTGGGGGAAATCAAATTCCCAGTTTATGAGGGAGATTCAGATCCGGTAACCCACTTAAAATATTCCATTTGACAACAATGAAAGCACACTTTAGCAACGAAGAAAAAGATATCAGGTTATGTCGCTTGTTTTCTGAGAATCTTTCGGGATCAGCTCTAGATTGGTTTTCATCGTTAAAACCTAATTCAGTTGATAATTTTGAGAAGCTCACAGAAAGTTTCTTGAAACACTTTTCAATGTTTATCCAGAAACGAACTTCAGCGGACAACCTATTCGCGATGATTTAGCAACAAAACAAGCCATTGCGAGATTACTTAAACTGATATAAAGAATTTAGAGCCCTGAGCGTTAATATAACCGATGAAGTCGCGATCTGCACCTAAAAGATCTATTTATCTTTGTGCCGGCAGTTCGGTGGATCTACTTTTCTATGATGCCTTTAAAAAAATTGGCTTTGAGGACTCTGAGATGGATAACAACAAAACACCATTAACGAGCTTCAATAGAAACATGATACTATCTTTGGGAACAATCACATTGCCCATGATCGCTCACGAGATACGCAAACCTGTGAAATTCGTGGTAGTCGACAAACCCGCACCATTTAACGCGATTCTTGGACGACCATGATTATATACCATGAGGGTTGTAGCATCCATGTATCACCAATGTGTTAAGTTCCCAATCAAAAACAAGGTTGGGGTTATCCGAGCAAGTCAATCCGCATCAAGAAGATGTTATAGAACCGCCTTTGGAAAAGTTAGAACTCAAACATTATAGCAATTAGAGAAGAAAAGTATTCATGCCATGGCAAAACCACGTCTATCTTCTTTAAAGACCATGGCAATAGACGACGAGCTCCCAGATTGACGAATTAAGGTTGGGGCAGTTCTCGACCCAAATCTCAAAGCCAAATTAATCGCTTTTCTGAAATAAAACAAGTAAACGTTCGCCTGGACACCTACAGACATGGTAGGAATTGACATAAAAGTAACATCACACAAACTGAAAGTAGATTCAACATACAAACCCGTAAAACAGAAAAGAAGGAAACTCGGGCCCAAAAAGGCGGCGGTTGTATGAGAAGAGATCAAATGATTACTGAAAATAGGGTCAATAAAGGAAATAGAGTACTCAAAATGGCTAGCTAATCTAGTCATGGTGAAAAAATGAACTTGGAGAATGTTTGTGGACTTCACCGACCTGAATCAAGCTTGTACAAAAGACAGCTACCCTTTGCCCCATATGGATCGTATAGTCAAAGCAACTATCATACACGAATTAATGTCCTTCATGGACACGTGTTCTAGATATAACTAGATATTTATGCACCCGAACGATCAAGATAAAACATTTTTCATACCTGATCAAAGGATTTACTGTTACATAGTAATGCATTTTGGTCTGAAAAATATCGGAGCAACTTATCAAAGACTACTGAACAAGATGTTCATCGGTCAGATCGGGAAAACAATGGAAGTATATTTAGATGATATTCTTGTTAAGAGTTTGAATCCCGAGGAACACGTCCCACAACTCCGAAAATGTTTCAAAACCCTTAATGAGTATAACATGAAGTTAAACCCAGCAAAATGCTATGTCGGCATAGCTTCAGGAGAATTTCTTGGATATCTTATCACAGAAAGAGGAATCGAGGCTAATCCCAAGCAAATAGAAGAACTCATTAACACCACAGCTTCCAAAAACACCAAAAGATGTACAAGAATTAACTAGCATAATTGCAGTGCTTAACTGATTGATATCCTGGTCCACTGATATGTGCATCTCCTTTTACGAACTATTAAACAGAAAACAAGTAAAGGGGAAACTAGAGTTTGAATGGGACAAAAATTGCCAAGCAGCCCTTGAAGGGATAAAACAGTACCTCGCAAATCCACCAATACTGGCAAAATCAGTTACTAGAGAAACACTATATCTATATGTAGCGGTCTTCAACTCAGTAGTAAGTGGCATTATCGTGCGAGCTGGCGATAACGAGCATAAGCCAATTTATTATGTAAGCGCAATGCTCTTTGGAGCACAAGCGTGATACCTAGTTGAAGAAAAATTACCATTGCAAGTTGTAACTATAGCTAGGAAATTATAGCCTTATTTTCAATCACACCCGATAGTTGTAATGACATCACAACCTATCCAAACTATAATGGTAAAGAATACTTAGGGGCGTGAGACAACTCTCTCAAGGAACTCAGCAAAATAGTCCCGTACCTTCAGAAGAAGGGGTGCCGAGGAAAGCAGTAGCTTGCTTTCGACCTAAGAGGGAAGCTTGGACACATGCTTCCAGAGCTACTCGGTTAGCTACCCCCAAGGAACTAAACACCCATTCCAGGGGGGTGCATAACTCCAGTAGATTTGGTAGGCTAGTCAAGTGAGCAATCAAGCTCACTGAATACAATATTGAATACCAAAATCGCACAAGCATAAAATTGCAAGTTCTTGCGGACTTCATTGTTGAGCTAGCTAGGAACAAAGAAGCCGAGCTTGGGCAAAACAAAGAATGAGAAATCCATGTTGACAGAGCCTCGTCAAAATAGGGAGCTGGAGTTAGGATACGTTAAGTATCCCTAGAGTAAGAAGTAATGGAACAATCATTCCGATTGTGCTTTGATTCTTCCAATAATGTAGCATCAGTGTCAAAGAAATTAAAGCCCACACTGACTCCCAGGTCATATCAACTCAAATAAAAGGAGACTACGAAGCCAAATATCAAAAAATGATTGCATATATGAAACTAACAAAAGAAATCATCAAGTACTTCAGCAAGTTCCATCTAAAAAAGATCTCTAGAGGAGATAACACGGCCGCCGACGCACTGTCAGTCCTAGCAGGTACATCGGATCTCGACATAAAAAGAGTAATACTCATCAAGCACATAAAGAAATCCAACATCAACTGAAATCAAGTAATGACACTAACAGATCAGCCCTATGAGCAAGAAGAAGATTGGCGACTCCCAGTAATCTGGAATACTCAATATGGCGACCTCCCTACAAACAAGTGGAATGCCCGGCAATTGAAAGTACAAAGTGCGAAGTACACCACAATAAACAAAAAGCTATATAAAAGAAGTGTATCTGGACCATATTTATGATGTGTGAACAAAGAAGAGGAAGCCCGGATACTGGCCAAGATGCATGAGGACTAATGTGGCAATCCTGCGGGAGGACGAGCAATAGCGATCCAAATTAAAAAGCAAGAATTCTTTTGGTTGTCAATCGTAGCAAACTATAACCAACATGCAAGAAAGTGTCAGAAATATCAAAGACACGCTTCAATGATAAACCAACCTGGAGAAGTATTCAGCTCGGCCATGATACCATATCCATTCATGAAATGGTTTATGGATGTTATAGGACCACTCGAAGCCTTAGGTGGCCTCTGATTTTGTTTTCCACTCATTTTAACCGAATATTGTTTCTAAATGGGTGGAGGCCGAAGGATACGCGAACACTAGTGGTCAAGTATTAGAATTTTTGTGGAAGAATATTGTATGCCGACACAGAATCCTTAGTGAAATAGTAGTTGATAACAGAACAACCTGACCTCAAAGCAAGTAAAAGAATTCTACGACACTTGGAAAATCAAACTTACAACCTCAACCCCGCATTATCCTCAGGCAAACGATCAAGCAAAAGCGACTAATAAGACAATTATAACTATACTCAAAAAAGCGACTTGAGTCCAAAAAGTCCGGCTGGTACGCCGAACTTCAAAGCGTCATTTGGGCATAGCAAACATCACCAAGGCAAGCTACTGGGAAAACCCTTTTCTCACTTATGTTCGGTGTAGAAGCACTGGTACCTGAGGAGGTATTGGTCCCAAGTTTGCGACGATCTAGCGCCCCAGGCCTCGAGCAAGTAAATAATAAAATGCTTGATATTATAGAATACCAAAGAGACTGAGCAAATATGCGAATGAAAAATTACCAAAATTAAATCGCAAGGTTTTACAATTCAAAAGTCAACCCCATAAAATTTTCTCTAGGGGATTTAGTACTAAGAAAAGTGTTTGAAAACACGTACGAGCTAAACGCAGGAAAATTCGGAACGACCTGGAAGGGCCTTACAAGTAACTAAGGAAGTAAGACATGGTGTCTATAAGATAATGAACGTTGATACCGATAAAATCGAACCAAGACCATAGAACGTAATGAACCTCAAGAAGTTTTTACGTTTGATACTCACAAACTAAAAGAATTGAACTACGTAAAGCTTGATCCTCGTTTGAAGTATGTAGGCAGCTTGCTAGTCAAGTACAGCCAAGAATAAGAACAAATGACAATTACTTAACTATAGAAATGCGAGAATTTAAACAAGCTACTGATTCATTCAAAACAAAAGTGCCAACCATATACCCGACCTCGAATAAGTTCTGAAAAGTGTGCAAACTAGCGCAACCATTACCCAAAAAACATCAAAGTCTAGCTAACATAAAAATATATATATATATATAGCAACGAAAATAAAAGAAAAGAGCTACCAGCACAGCTCTAAACATTGCCATCATCGAGCTCGTTATCCGAGATCTCCTTGAATTCATCCTCCCCTTCTCACCTCAGCAAAGTCAAAGTGCCCACCTTGTCATCCATGATGAAAGACTTATTTTGGACCCTTGTGAAAAGTGACAGGTTGTCCAAATCTTCGCGCGCCTTCATCTACGCTGCAGTTGACCTCTTATTCCAATCCTACTTCTATTTAAAGGCAATCTTAGCCTAACGAGATGCAGCAACAACATTATTTTTCTCAAGCTTTGCAACCTCAAGCTCTGACCTCGCGTCCTGAGCTTGATCTTGTGCAAGTAATTCCCTGAGCCGCAGACATTGAAGCAGACACAAGAGCCACAGCCCCATTCGAAAACAGCAAAGGAGGAATGGCCCCAGTTGAAGATAGCAAAGGAGCCGCAAAATCGAGTAGCTAGGATAACGGAGGATAACTACCACCACCTGCAAAATTACGAAGCACAGTTAGCGACAGTCCAATGAAAAGATCATATATCTGCAAAGTAAAGAAGCTTAGTAACTCCAAGCTCGGGGTCCCAACCAAATTTCTGCGCCCATTTTGCTCCAGTCAGCTCACAGGAAAGTCGCCAATGTTCGCAGGATAGACCCTAAAGACAAAATACTAATCTAGCTTCAATATATCTTTATTCGGGAGATCGTCAGCCGTTTTCCTTCCTAAGCGCGCTAACAAGTAGTAAGTGTCCGGACCCCTTGGGTTCTTCTTTATGCTATAGAACCACGTTAGATATGGACCTTGTGTAGGACGGTCGACCTCTATAGCTCGGTTAAAAAATCCAAACACAGCACGAATAATCGATGGACACGCTTAAAGAAGGCAAAGCCTGACTGCGTCTAACCACTATAGAAGCTCGAAAGGTATGGGAAGTCAGAGCCCGCACTCCATGAATAATAGTGTTTAAGCACACATATAACCCGAAAGAAGAATTTCTGGTGAAGTTGTCTACAAGGGAACCAATGTCTAAAGATCGACCAAAAAAATCATATTTTGCAGCAAAACGATGAGAAGCTTTTAAAATGATTGAGAAGCTTCTAATTGAAGCAGGAGCGAGGATGAGTCCCAAATTTCTCATTCCTGACCAATGGAACGGTATTATAAATTTGCTCTTTGATAAAGCAACTTGAAGAGCCAGTGTCATTGTTGTTAGAACTGTTATTTGATGGTCTGATGTTTTCTGATACTGGACTCCTCCATCGCCTCCTTCTAAATCGCCGCTGCCAAAGAGGAACCAAATCCATATCTTCGGTTTCCTCCAAAGTGGCTCGAGATCTCGTCGACATAATAATAAAAGAAATCTAAGGCTAGATGAGCAAAATATAGAAGAAAGAGAGAATAAGAGTACCTTAGAAAATAACTTCAATGACGACGAACGAAGCATAATAAGAAAAAAAAAGTGTTGGCTGTGACGATTTATGTCTCCGGAAAAATAATAAAAAAATAAAAAATCTACTAATAATAAATATGTCAAATCAGCAAAAATGATAAGTGTTATGTAAAACATAAAACATAAAAGTAGATCTAACACAGCAAAAACAACACGCGCAGGACATTGAAAAGTCGCCACTCAACGCGCCACAATTTTTTGCGCCAAAACCAAAAGGCCTATTAAGCAGAACACAATGGACTAAGTCCATAGTAGGCGTATATGATATCACTAAGCCCAGCAAAATCTGGATATCTAAATAAATTAAGTCTATAATAGCGAGCATAACACCAGTCACCTGAAACCTGGTGAGTTCAACTTACTCATTTTCAACTCACAAAATCAGCAAGCAAGTCTAATCATTTCAAATGCCACCAAACTGATCACCTGGCAGACAATACCATAACTAAAATAGAAACAAACATTATTGTCCTTAAACTAATAAGAAGTCTTATTATTAAAAACAAGGCACAAAAACCATAGTTTTATTACAAATAACGAGAAAGCAAGCTACAAGTTGAAGCAAATGACAAGCAAAAACTAAAATGAACAAAATAATTAAAACTGTTTTATTAGCAGACACTCTGAAGCAAGTAATCAATAAAGCGAGCGGTGTTATGATTCTCGAGATTCGAAATGTCGAGGTCCATCAAATTTTTGGATTGCAATCGCAAGGGAAATTACCACCACTCATATCGGAGGTAGTAGCCATACCTAAATTGAGCTCAAGATCGATATGTTGATCCTTTAAGCGAGTTTCTTTGGAATCAAGGTCCAGATCACCTTTCTTCATTTTCCTAATCATATCCAAACCAGCGTCCATGTCGGTAGTCTTGACTTCCAATTTTCCTTTGTGACTATGTTTATCAGGTTTTGTCTTTAGATGCACGTAACACTCATAGTGTTTCGCGGATAGATCTTTAACAGCAGCATTTATAGCAACATCAATAGCAGCTTCTCGAACCTCATGTCCTCCAGCTCAGAGATTTTGTTATTCGAGACTTCTAGTTTGCCAAGTAGCTTCTGGATCTCGGTCAAGTTTTTAGCCTTGCGCTCTTGTGCGAAGCTAAGAATGTTCGTGAGCGTGTCAATGGTCTTATTAGACTCTTTGAAGGCTGGAGAAGGTCAGTTATTTTCATAACCACTGATGCACCTGTGAAACGCCGTGATTGCCTGTCAACAAAGTAGGAAAAGTAAGTAAGAGAATAGTAAAGAACATTAGAGACAAAAGTGGAATATAGCACATACATTGCTCAAGGCCTCAAGAGCCTCGGTGTAATTAACCCTCTCAGTCATATCTCCCAAAGCCGGAATAGCACACCCGCGAGGCTTGAAATGCCTTAGGATGATTGCCATACAATGCTTGTACTCGACAATAGGATAATCATGAGTATGTTGGAAGCTCCGATGAAATTTGGGACCATAAGATGAAAATCCCTAGCAATAGTGATAGGTCAAGATGCGACCAGAATCAGGATCCTGTCACCCATCAACATGACCGGTATCCCGGTTATACCCAGTAGAAACCTCAAAATCACCAGCATTATCTTCTTCATGAGCATCACCATCAGCTCGAGCTCAGTTAGGGGAAGGTTCACGAGAAGTCGACCTTCTTCCAGCATCATCACTCCACGAAGAGACAACTACGTGAGTAACAGTGGGAGGAACCGTAGGAGGTGGTGGAAGATCTCACTTCTCACCTTGGACGGGGCGTTGATAAACAAAAAAATGAAGATGAGAACTCCCATGGTGCTTGGCAAATTCAAGGTCCGAGTATTACCTTTATCACAAACGTAAAAGTCGATTACTATATAAAAGAAAAAAAAGTTTAACAATAGAAGGAAAGTAAGGATATCCTAAGACAAGGTTGGGGCTGATGGTTTAGCTGCAGGGGAATAGTTCGAAGAAGGCGCATCATATTCACCCATCTCTCCACAAAGATTTTGGATCTGAACTTTGTAAGATAATACGAGCTGAATACTTCTCGAAACGATTAAAAAGTTTCTTTAAAACAAATGAATATATATATATATATATACAACCTAATAGAACGGTATTCAACGAAATCAATGATATTCTAATTTGAAAGAATCAACATATTCTGAATATATCGACTTATCCGGACCCTTTTGAATTCAAACTAAGTTATATCTTCAAGAAATAAACCTCGAGCTCTACTAACAAGCTCACAAGTTTAAAGTCAGCTTAAACTTAGTGAGTTGGGAGGCTCCTATTGGTACATGGCCTATTCACAGGATTGGGCCAAGCTCGATCTCATTAAAGACGGCTCATTTAAGGCCCAACTGAAACCCAAGTGGCAGATAAACCTGTTGCTTGTGACGAGACTCCGAGGAGTTCGGGAAAGAAAGAAGAAGTCAAAAGCGAGAAGAAAGCGGTGTATTTAAAGCGAATCTCGGAAGTGGATATTACAAGCTCGAGCTATATAAAGAAGGAAGAGAAGAACTTTTATTCATTCATGACCGACTAGTTACTTAGAGATTTTGTATTCTATTCAATTTGGCTAAAAATGTATTTCTTAAACTCAGCTTGATTATATTTAGAATTCTTTCTCCAGTTAGTTGTTTTGGTCCTCAATAATCGATTTCTAGTAGCCTTGGGTATCCACATGATCCGATTCGATCCGATATTTGCTTTGATTCGATTCGAAAATTTCGGATATCTGTAAAGTTTCAGAGCAAAGCAAATAACAAAAAATACGATATCCGTTAAAAACAAAGAAAATCACAAATATTAGTTTCTAGAAAAGCCGGATATCCGCTTCGAACTAATGAAAAAGAGCAAAAGAAAAAATTTATTATGTGGTCTCATTTTGTTAAAATGGAGTCAGGACTCAAAGCTGTATGTAACTATTGTTCTTCAGAGATAGTATGTCGAACTAATGCTGGTACAACGACTAGTGCTATGCTCACCTGAAAAGGTGTAAGTTTTATAGAAATCTTGGAGACAATGAGGAAGATGATGAAAATCAAGGAAAACGAGTAAAGCAATCAACTTTGGTTCATCGTATTGGAGTTGATAGTGGTGAAGAAGTTATTCCAAGGTACCATACATATAACAAAGATGCTTGTCGCCGTGCTCTGGTTAGGTTGATTATAAAAGATGAATTGCCTTTTAGATTTGTGGAGCGAGAGGGTTTTCAAGAATTTGTTAGAGCGTTGCAGCCACGTTTTGATATTCCTTCACGTCAGACAATAACTAGAGATTGTTTAGTTTTGTTTCGGGAGGAAAGAGAGCAGCTAAAGAAATGGTTATAAAAATATTCTGGAAGTGTTAATCTTACCACGGACACATGGTCATCTTGTCAAAATTTGAGTTATATGTGTTTGACTGCACATTTCATAGATTCTGATTGGAAGCTGCACAAGAAGATACTAAATTTCTGCCAAATTTCAAGCTATTCAGGTGAAATGATTGGAAGAACAATTGAGAAGTGTTTGCTGTTTTGGGGGTTTGATAAAGTCTTTACTATTACAATGGATAATGCTAGTTCAAATGATTTGGGAGTGCGTTACATGCGACAAAGTTTGAAATCAAGAGGAGCTTGTGTGCTTGATAGAGAGTTTCTTCATATGAGGTGTGGTGCTCATATATTAGGTTTGATTGTTAAAGAAGGCCTAAAGGATGTGGGGATTTCAATTTCTCGGATTGGTTTGGTTGTTCGTTATGTAAGATCTTCTCCTAGTAGACTATTGAAATTTAAGGAATGTTTGGAACAACTGAAACTTCCTACCAATTGTGGTGTTTGCTTGGATGTAGAAACCAGATGGAACTCAATTTACCTGATGTTGAGTTCTGCTTTTAAAGTAAAAAGAGCTTTTGACTTGCTGGAATTAGAAGACAAGTCATATAGGATTGAAATGGCTGAAAATTGCCCGAATGATAATGATTGGTCTTATGCTGAGGGTCTTGTTCCATTTCTACAGTCATTTTATGAGACAACTTTGAAGATATCTGCATCTCTTTATGTGACAGGGAATGTTTACATGAAGGAAATATTTGGTTTGTCTCTACTTATAATCAAGATGGGTATGGATGATTCAAAATCTATCAGAGATATGTAAGTCAAGATGAGACAAAAGTTTAACAAGTATTGGGGAAATTTTGACAACATGAACATGGTTATCTTTATTGGTACAGTATTTGATCCTAGGTACAAGATGTAGTGGGTTAAGTGGTTAATTAATGAAATCTACGTATTAGAAGATGCTGTTTGTTTGTTGTCAAAGATTGAGGATGCATTACAGAAGATGTTCAAGTATTACAAGTCCATGTTTCCTGAAAATTTGGTATCTTCAAGTAAAAGAGATGACAATGTTGTTGAAACTAATGTCCAAACAATTGGGAAGATTGGTTCTTGGATGTCAATGATGTACAAGAAACACAAGGAAAACACTGGACATGTACAACCTGAGTCAGAATTGGAAAAATATCTGATGGATAAGTGTGAAAATGAAGAAGATGATGATTTTGATATTTTGAATTGGTGGAAGACTACTGGATCAAAGTATAAAATACTCTTTTTGATGGCAAGGGATGTACTTGATGTTCCTGTATCGACGGTTGCTTCAGAATCTGCATTTAGTATAGGAGGTTGTGTGTTTGATTCCTTTTGTAGTTCACTCACTCTGACTCTAGTTGAAGCTCTTATTTGCACTCAGGATTGATTCGACGTGAGAACCAACCTCTTGTTGTAGAAAAAACAATAGATGATATAATAGCACTAGAATCTGATATGTTACTTTTACATCTATTTTTGTACATTATTTTTGCTTTTTAATAATCTTCATGTTTATTTGGTTTCTAATTTTTATAGAGATGGAATTGGCAAAAGTCACATCTGATCCAACGATCATGGAGGAGTAATTACAAACTCAGGTTCGATTAATTAGTTTTGAAGTTTTGTTTATTCTTTTTTTGGTCGAGTGGAGTTTTGTTTATTCTTATATTGATGTTTGTTATTTTGTTTTCTTATTTGAATTTTTTTTTGTTTATATTTGATTTTATATGTTTTTTTTTTTCAGAGTATTTTGGACCTTCTATAGAAATAGAGTTGCCTATTTTGTTAGGAGAAAAGAGAAGATGTTTCTTCAACTTTGTTTCATTATTAATGCTATTTCAAGTAGTTGATAATTAAGAAGTAAATTTTTATAAGTAAAGGCTTCAAGATTTTTGTCTATGGTGAATTGTGTTTATGTGTTTAACTATTTAATGAGCCTTGATTTATTATTTAGTACGGATCGGAGCGGATAATCCGTGGATTATTAGGAAAAATAGATATCCAAGTTTTTCGATATTCAAAAATTTTCAAATCAAAGCAGATCACAAAAATAAATATTCGATTTAGGCGGAACGGATTACAGATATTAAATTTTTTTAAAGTATTTGCTCCATGCCCAGGGCTAATTTCTAGCATCAACAAACCACAAAATCAAGACATATCTAACGAAGTCGTCACACGGCTCACTTCACGCGCGTGAGATAAGATATAAATTGTACAAATGACGTAGAGAGGAACCTTCGCAAAAATATAGAAATTTTTATATTTATTTACTAGTATTCGATAATTCCTTCCAACATTTTGTAATAGCGAGTCGTTTTTTGATTTGACTCGAGAAATTTCTAAATAATTAATTGCAACGTGAATAACCCGTCCGAATAATAACTTACAAAGTTCCCTTTTAGCCAGGCTTTTATATTGTCCTTATTTTAATCGTTAACTCAAACAAAACAAAACCTCATCTCTCTTTCTCCTTTCCTTTGTTCAGAATACAATAATTCTCTCTGTTCGATTTCGATATTTTTGTCTCTTCTACTAAAACTTTAAGGAAGGAAAAATGGAGTTATTCACCAAGGGAAACAACGTTAAGTTACGGAGCCATCTAGGTAAGTTTCTAGTCGCCGATGACGACAGAGAAACCATCCGTCAAAGCCGTAAAGGAGATGCACGCCGTGCCGTTTGGACGGTGGAGCCTGTCGTTGATAAACCGAATCTGTTAAGATTAAGGAGTAGTCATGGCACGTACTTAACGGCGAGTAATCAACCGTTACTGTTAGGTATGACCGGTGAGAAAGTGATTCAAACGGCGTCGTCTAATAAGCTAATGGATTGGCAAACACAGTGGGAACCAGAGCGAGATGGGTTTCAGGTGAAGCTTAAATCTTGGTGCGGCAAATGGATGAGGGCTAACGGTGGAACACCGCCGTGGAGAAACTCCGTTACTCATGACGAACCTCACACGTCAAAGACCAAGAACTGGTTGATTTGGGATGTTATAACTATTGATGGTTCTGTTTTTGAAAACATGTCTGATGGAGATGAGAGCTCTGTTTCTTCTCCGGTTTCTTCACATCTAAACGGGTCAGATTTCGAGTCAGAACCCGGTTCGCCTGCTTCTGTTGGATCGATGAAGAGTAGTATGAGCCGGTTCGCTTCTTTTGGTTTACCTATGTCTCCGAGGCGGTCCTCAATACCGGTAAGTTTGACCAAGTTTTTTTCTTCAATTACTACAAATTACAATGTGCATTGATTTTTCTTTTTCTTGATTTCGGTATTAAATTAAGCCACCAAAGAAAATTAGCTGAACTTAGACAATTTGTGGCATGCATTTACATGGAAGAAAATATGAAGATTGCCATATTATTATTAAAACATATTTAAATGTAAGAGAAATAGAAAATTACATGGCCATATATTATTCCTCTCTCCACTAAGATATATCATGCTCGACAACACACAAACATCATTCCACCAACCATATAGCACCACAATGTATTTATTGCATATCTAAAGTTAATAATTGATTTTATTTTTAACAGTTTTTTTTCTGGTTTTATAATATATTATAGTAACTACAGCAGTTAAAAAGATGACAGTATATTAAAACCCACTAAAACTTCAATGATTGAAGAATATTTTGAAAATCTTGTAATAAACATACCTCTAGCATGTTATTAACAAAAAACTCTACAACATAGAAGTGTGACAGTAAATTTTAATAGAAAAACTATACCTAACTTGTTATTCTTAC
This sequence comes from Lepidium aucheri, assembly GCA_900406435.1. NCBI lineage: Eukaryota > Viridiplantae > Streptophyta > Magnoliopsida > Brassicales > Brassicaceae > Lepidium > Lepidium aucheri. Next base: position 486 of record OVBA01004156.1, on the reverse strand, counting down.
TCAACCAAAAAAGAAGAGTTAAACCTAAAGGCCTAATATAAACAAAAAATATATATAGTGCCATGGAAGATAGGACAAGTGGAAGAAAAAGTTGGTGTTAGTTATGAATTATTGGTGACGGAACAAGGTCGAAGGAAGTAATTAGAAGAGTCCCACACTCTTGAATTTCCTCTCTTGGTCTTTCTTGCGGGCAAGCCATTTTACATTTATTCCCTTTAATCCTCTTTTTTCAATCCTTAATTTTTACTAGTATGTCATAGTGGTACACTATTTCCATTTATAGTTTTTGGGGAGGGGGAATTCTGCATATAATTAATTATGTTTTCCATTGTTTCTATATCACTTATTATTTTCAAAGTATTAAATTTATAATAGAACTCCGGTTTACTAAGAAAAATATAGAGAGAATACAACACTTGATGATAGTATTTTTTAGGGAAAACGGCCGAAACCTACATAAACTTTTGCCGTCGTGTCAATTCATAC
>OVBA01004155.1:0-24647 GCA_900406435.1 Lepidium aucheri | reverse complement strand
ACAACCTAAAATAGTACTCTAAAACCATTAAAAATCACACTCATCAATGAAGTACTGGAAGCCATATCGTACTTTAAAGGAAGCTCGGGCTCTACNAAAACCATTAAAAATCACACTCATCAATGAAGTACTGGAAGCCATATCGTACTTTAAAGGAAGCTCGGGCTCTACTTACAGGAACTTCAGAGAATAGTTTTGAAGAACTTCCCTCATATTTGTATATGATCAGATAAGCAAATCAAGGAACACTTATCAAGCTGGAAGTAGATGGAGATGATAGGTTCAAGTTTCTATTCCTTGCATTCGATGAAAGCAACAGATGATTTCTATATATGAGGAAGGTTGTTGTTGTGGATGGAACGTTTTTAATAGGAAAATATAAAGGGACTCTTCTCACGGCATCAATGCAAGACGGGATTTTCAACATTTTCCCTATGGGTTTTGGTGTTGTTGATACCAAATATGATGAATCTTGGGAACGGTTTTTTAGGCAACTCAAATATGTCATTCCTGATGATCAAGAGTTGGTCATCATTTCAGATAGGCATTGAAAAATAGCCAAAGCAATAACAAAATTATATCCACTTGCCACTTGTGGGATTTGCACTTACCATCTACGCAAAAAATATTTTGTCAAATTTCAAAAGAGGAGAGTCCTTTAAGCTGTTTAAGAAGGCTGCAACTGCATATAGGCGTGACAAGTTTAATGTGATCTTTGGCCAAATAGAGAGACTAGATCGAAGGCTATATGAGTATTTTCTAAGGGCAGATGTTCGTTTATGGAGTTGCACACATTTCCCAGGGAATAGATACAACTTCACCATGTCAAACATAGCAGAATCTATCAATCATGTGTTAGCTGATGCGCGAATTTTCCCTATTATGCAACTGATAGATGCCATTACTTCAATGTTAGCAAGGTGGTTCACGAAGAGGAGGGCAAAGGCAGCGGCAACAACGACCATTCTCACTACATCAATCAAAAAATTCTCAAGGTACAGCTTGGTAGAGTTTAGTGGAGTTTGGTAGAATTTGGTAGAGTTTTGGTGGAGTTTGGTAGAGTTTTGGTAGAGTTTTGGTAGAGTTAGGTAGAGTTATGGTAGAGTTTGGTAGAGTTTGGTGGAATTTGGTGGAGTTTGGGTATCTGTGTAGTATAGTTTGTTGACATAACTGTTTTTGTTTTTTGACTACGCAGAATAGACTCCTGAAAGCCACACAGTACAATGTGCAAAACATTGATGAGCCAAGGGGTTGCCACGAGCTCGGGCTCCTCAATTTTGGTTAATTTGACAGAGAAGGTGTTCTTGCAACAGGTTTGACGTGGATAATACCTTGTGTACACGCCTTAGCCAGAGCAGAAGTATGGCACCATTCAAAGATCGAGCTCACAAATCCTTACTATTATACGAGTTACTTGTACCATGCGTATGCCAAATGTTTGATGCCAAGAGATGCAACACTTCCAATACCTGAAAAGGTGGCTCGTAAAGTTTGTTTACCTCCTGTTCTACGTAACAAACCTGGTAGGCCAAAGAACTTGCGGTTGAAAGCTTGGTTTGAGTGCTCATTAGAGGCAAAACACCCAAGGAAAGTGACGACTTGTTCGCGATGTAAAGGTGTGGGACATAATACTTGACATGTAGAGCATACGTCCAATCTTGAACTTTATGTGTAACTCTACCAAACTCTATTACGTGTATATCCATGTTGTGTAAATCTACCAAACTCTGTTATGTGTCTATCCATGTTATGTGTAACTCTACCAAACTCTATTATGTGTTTATCCATGTTATGTGTAAGGTCAACCATATGGTACATCCAATTCTTTCCAAACTCTAATAATATCTATTCAATTTTAATTTTGTTATGAAGAAGGAAAACTTTTGTTAAGTTAATATATTAGCAAATTTCATCCATTACAAAGTGAAAGTTACTGATATACTCTCATAGGACCATCTTCTACGTCATTAAATTGTGGTCCTTTGAGAGTATTTATTTGTTAAGAAAAGAGAGTTTTGTATTTGCTTATACAAACTCTACCAAGATCTACCAATAAAAAGGTGAGTCTACCAAGAACTGCCAAGATCTACCACTCCATAAGCAACCTCTGCGACGCTCTAATCAATACACCTTATCAATGTTTTCCACACGCAGAAGCGGACATGTGGATGAAATTGTCTCTGGTATTGGAAGCTCATCCATAACTTCAATGCTGAATTTCATGCGGATAAAAGGGACGAAATCATCTTGAATTTCCTTGAATCCGCGTCCAAGGGCTAAACACTCAAAAAACTTCAACGTGTAAATGCCACAGTTACCAGATTGGTGGTTCATTGGGGTCGCCTTCACCCTAGTGATAGTGTAAGCCTTCACTTTAACCTGTTTCCGCATCTCCTTTGGTAGCATGGTCCTATGCAGATGTGGAATCATCCTCGCGTACGGCCTTGTTGCATAGAAAAAGGTAATCAACATTCATAAGTAAGATCTACGTAGCTCTACCAAAGATCAACCAGCTGTACCAAAGATCAACTAGCTCTACCAAAGATAGAAGAAGCTCTACTAAAGATAAACCAAGCTCTACCAAATATCAATCAAGCTCTACCAAAGATCAACCAAGCTCTACCAAATATCAACCAAGCTCTACCAAATATCAACCAAGCTGTACCAAAGATCAATCAAGATCTACCAAATATCAACCAAGCTCTACCAGTCAGTTGTAGATGAAGGTTACCTAACTGAGATAATCAATACTTGATACAACACAGCTGAGTGGGCATGATCGTATATGTTAATGGTCTCCTTAACAAAATCGATGGCATGCGATACCCAATGGACATTTTTGATGTTATGAGCAACGTACAATGTGTCAACATCCCGAAACCAGTGCTTGTTTGTTGGACACCATTTTGGGGCTCTCCCATAATACATTTGGCAGAAAAAGTCATCAAACAAATACTTCTGGGGTTTACCTTGAAGGACAGGTACGTCTTACACCACCAAAAGCATAGTCCAAGATCAAAAAACGTTATCCTATCACTTTTATATGAAGATGGAGTCAGCAAAGATCTTCAACGGAATATATTCATACCGCTACACATGTGCTGCAAAACAAGGTAACATAATATTAACACAACCAAAGTCTACTAAGTAAGATAAGCAAAATTCAAGGAATTTACTCAGCTAAAGGACTGATGTCGTCCACCGAGTTATGCCTGGAAATCTCAGTAATTAGGAAACACCAAAATAGTACAGATTTATATATTAAAATCATTTCAACAGAGAATATCAGAGCCTTACAATTCGCATCTGATAAGGATAGCAATTCACTTTGGAATGAGTACTGGCCCAAATGGATTGTATGAGTTACGCGTTATGTCATCATTTCTGATGCACCTAATAACAGAATTTCCTTCGAACGGAGATTTCTGAATTAAAAACAAATCATTACTCTATCAGTTATACATAGAAATCCTAGGTCTAACAAAGTCAGTTTAAACTCTACCAAAGCTCCACCAACGTCTACTACACTAATACTTAGTTCCACCACACTCTACCAAACTCAACCAAAGTCTACTACATTAAGTATTACCTCAACCAAACCTCCACCAAACTCCACCGTCGTCTACTACACTAAAACTTAGGTCCACCAAATTCTACCAAAGTCTACTACGTTAAGTATTACCTCAACCAAACCTCCACCAACGTCTACTACACTAATACTTTGCTTCACCAAACTCTACCAAAGTCTACCAACATCTTCTACATTAAATATTACCTCAATTAAACCTCTACCAAACCGAACTACAAATTCTAGCAAACTAAATATGTGGTTCGCAGCAAGAGTACATGGTCTAGCTGCTTTGGGCAGCATGTCCTCCATATATCCACTCACTTTTTAACGAACTTGATTGCATTGTCCAAAATCTAACATTCGCTATCTTCATTCAGACTTATGATCGCAAGTTGGGAATCCTCTTGAGAGAACTCCAAATCCCAGTAGGAGTTTGAATTGGAGTTTTCAGTTGACTACTAACCTCTGGGTTCCTAACAATCTTTAATGATGGGGACAAAGGGTCAGAGGTTCACTGCTCCTCAAGGACCCATTCCTTCTGCAAGCAAAAAGGGAAACAATGTAAGAACTACCATAATCCACCAAGCTCTACCAGATATTTAAGAACTACAAAACTACCTCTGGATTATTAGGAAGTCGTAGTGTTGGGGATAGAGTCTATGGGGTTTGCTGTTGCTCAGCTATTTGTACCTTCTGGAATAAAACAAGTAATATTGTTAGTCTTCAAAGCTTTACTACAATCCACTAAGATCAACCAAACTAACCTCTAAATTTTCTGAGGGTGTCAATGATAGGGAACATTGTGAGCCTTGCTGCTTCTCAGATATCTGTTCCTTCTGGAAAACAAATCACGTTAAATAGTAAGACAACCAAACTCTACCAAAGATCAACCAAACTTCACCATCAATCTACCATAGAACTACCAAACTCCACAATCGATCTACTCGGTGAGTATATAAATCAACTAAGCTCTACCAAAGAGTTACCAAACTAAACTCTACGTTTTCCGAGGTTGTGAGGTTGGCTGCTCCTTAGATAATATTTCCGTCTGGAAAGAAAATGTAATAAAGTTAGTACCACTAACTCCACCAATCTCTACCATACTTTAACTCATACATATTTACACTCAAAACAAAACACAAAAGCAACACACCAAAGAAAGATAATAAGGAAAACATTATTCATGTATATATCACATTATCAAAAGAGAGTACAGTCTCCACCACATATATCCAATTCATACAACATAATTGTGTCTTCAATATGGTTCAGTCATAATCAAGTAGACTCTTACGTACCAATTTCTCCCTAGATGAGGCCTTAACACCTTCTTCTTGTGTCTCACTTTCAGTAGACTCACCTTCATCCACAGCATACTCCTTAGGCTCTTCCAAGGCCATCACCACCTCTGATGGTTTACTCTCCAACGCCTTAAGGAGGCCAAGATTGATCGAGTTCTGCTGTGACATGGCTTCCTCAAGCCTACGCAGGCGCTCATCCGTCACTACCTGGTCTACTATTTTTTGCTCCAGCCTTGCAAGCCGTTCGGACGTGTTAACTTGATCGAATACCATCACATCAAAAGCCTTCTTCATATACTGCATCATTTCAAACATCATATCCTTCTCCTCCCCTTGTTTTTTGGCCTTATACTCCTTCTTTCATTTCTTCTCGAACCTTTCTTTTTCGTTTTCCCTAGACAACTTCTAAAATTCAGTCAAAGTCATATCAGGCAGTAACTCATTTTCATTCGGTGTCTCCTTTGCCTTTGGACTATTGTGAGTCTTCTTCTTCTCAATATATTTCTTCTTCTCTGGCTTCTCTGTCCATTCGACTTTTCCTTTTTTGCACTTTGGAGTTCACGTAAGGGCACATCGGCCTTCCTCTTTGTAGAAGCCGGGATAGCGCAAAACGTCTCATCTATACTCCCATCAAGAATTTCTCGGATCATTTTGTCAACTTTGGGATTTCAGGCATTTCCATGCCACTCTACTCCACCAAGATCTACCACACGTAAACTAAAGTCTACCATAGCTCTACCACACAACATACGTTCTCCACCAAGATCTACCACACGTCAACCAAGCTCTACCATAGAACATAGCAACTACCAAGATCCGCCAATTGAGGAATCTTACCGTGTTTTTACCGGATGCCCTCTTATCAGCTTCAAAGACATCCTCCATATCTGTTTTACAGCAAGTGCGCGATGCCCACTACATAGATGGAATCTAACCTTCTCTTTTACATCCACACATTGTTCCTAGTTGTGGGATATACTCGAACGCCCATATGAGAAGCAGATGCACGAAACCATGCATATTTAACATAGAAGCTGCTCGTGATGCTTGAGAGACCGATTTGAGGAGGGAGTCAAAGGCTACTCGCCCCCACGGATGCCTCTCAAACCTTTCCCAATCCATCACCAAGTTGACATGGTAAACTGGGATCCTTCTATTGGTGTGCAAACCAAAAATAGCAAAATACAAAACCACCAACAACCCCACCTGCTTCCTCTAAGCAAAATCCCACTCCTTGCCTACCTTTAATAACTCTTCAAGCTCTGCCCGCTTTGGAACATCATCGTGGACTAAACCCATGTTAGCCCATAAATTCCCAACCGCTAAAGTCGCACCATTAAGATCAGGCAACCTACACTCCAGCTGCGTGACATGTTGAAACTCATTCAAAGAAAATCGGATTGGATGGCCATCGGCCAACACCCACAGCTCATTCACCTTTGGTGTGTCAATCATATTCCCCAGCAGGTGTTGCACATTTGCTTGCCCATGAAAACCTTGTGCCAACAAATTTCAATATGATACCATGTTGAGAAGTCCTTTTAATGTCCTCGTAAGCATCAACGCAAATATAATCCCTCATCAAAGTTATTTTCTTCAGTGTGCAGTAGTGGTTTATGCTTCTGTTGATCAAGGGCAGGAATCCAGTTTATAGGACCCTCTTAGGGTACTTCTGTTCTCCCTCCATACTTGTGCTCCTGTGAAAAATAAACAATGAAACAGTTTATAAATAGCTCTACCAAAGTCTACCAAACTCTACCAAATTCTACCACACTATAAACTAGCTCTACCAAAGTCTACCAAACTCTACCACACTACGAACTAGCTCTACCTAAGTTTACCTAACTCTACCACACTATGAACTACCTCTACCAAAGTCTACCAAACTCTACCACACAATGAACTAGCTCTATCTAAGTCTACCTAACTCTACTAAACTCTACCACACTATCGACAACCCATAATCGAAACTACCTAACTATACCCAAAAAACCAAAAGTGACCAAAATCAACCAAATTACCAGAAAATTGAGACTAAACCCAGTAAAAATTCAAACAAAACCAACTAAAATGAAGACTTAAACCCAGAAAATCAACCAAAATCAACCAATCCTAGAAATTCAACCAAAACCTACCAAGGAATCCAAATCAAAATCAAAATGCATGTCAACAAAATGTCTGAAACCCTAAAAAAAATCAAAATCTTTGAAACCCTACAAATCAGAGTTTGAAATCGAAAAATATATACTACATTATCTTTAATATGTAGAACGAAGTAGAGAAAATTGAAGGAAAAGATGAAATTTTTGTGAAGAAGAAGATTTTCAGAGGAAGAAGAAGAAGAAGAAGAAGAAGAAGAAGAAGATGACAATGCAAAAAGAAATGCAGTTTTTTTCTTTTGCAGTTTTTTTTTGTTTTTATAGTTTTTAATGGCATGAAAGTAAATAAGTGGACAAGTTAATTTTTTAATGACTTTTGCCACACTTTTTTTTCCAACTTTTTGGAGACTATTTAAATCATTTTTAGGTGTAATTATCGAATAGTTGAGTAATTATTTCTTAATTTTAACCAAAAATAGCATCAATGAACCCAAATACCCTACAGAAACATTAGTATACCTACTAACTTGTAGCTCACCATTAGTTTTATGGCTCCAATCATAATAGCGGAAAAGAATTGTTACAAAAACATTTTTTGCATTAGTAGAATAATGCTACAATAATACATATGGTAGCAAGATAAAACAATTAATAATAGTGAGTCTTAACGCTATTAATGAATACCATATAATAACACTTTAAAAAGGCTATAATATATAACAACCCTATTATAACTGCCAAAGACATAGCGTTTACGAATGAATTATGTGTTACGTATAATAGTGTTTATCGTGAGCTAAATGGACATATTTCTTATAGTGAGAGAAGGTAAACTTGTAGATTTGGAGCTTTGCTTTTTGCAATTTTCCTGGCTGGTCAAATAATTATATATGAGTCAAAGTAAATTCAGTAATTCAAACTTTAAGAGAGTAATTAGATTAATCTTTGTTTATAAATACATCCACGTGTTCTTCATCGATTTCCATTTTAGGTAATCTGTGCAACATAAATTAGCATTACCATGAACAAAGCCATTTTGGCTACATTGTGTCCATTGATTCTGTTTTCTTCTCATCTTGACACTCGGATCTAAGACTTCATGGTTTGGGCTTGAACTCTATCATAATCTATTTAAGTTATGTATTTCAAGCAAATTCACAAACTCGTAAAAAGGATAAATTTTTTTGTCAACAAAAGAAAAGAAAAGGAAATGTGAAAGGCTTTCCTACATATCAAAAGATGTTGCCAAACCTGCACCAACAACAATGTGGATCTCAACGGTGAACAAAACGGTTTGGCCTTATGGGTATGTAACTTCCTCAAGTACATTGTTTAGTCTATCTTCGAATTGTCCGCAATACTTTGCTCCGTTAATAAGTTCATCCATATGGAGAGATATCAACTGAAAATAAACCACAATTTAATCAATACTTGTTATAACTATTAGGGAAAAGAAAATAACAGTTTGATAAATAGTTGAACACAGTTCTGGTCATCAAAGCTTGAGGTACATGATGTGGTAGCAAGTGATCTAAACCAAAGAACATCGAACTGCCCACACATACCGAATCGAAGATACCAATAATCAGTTCATTGTTATTTCTTTTGATTGTTTTGCATTTGTTTCAGTATTCAATAAAAGAATTGGTATTCCTACTTTACAGGAACCATTATTCACGTTTCTAGCATTTACTTGTTTCTAGCAGTTGATCTCCAATCTTCTTTAGTACTTCTTTTTAATCAAATGAAAAAGCCAAAACTAGTCAATCTTGGTTGCCAAAAGTGATCTTGTTCTCTTGTTACGCTTACTAGTTACTTGTGTTCTTAGTTCTCAAGCTTTGGCAAAAACCAAATCTATCATTTGGTATCAGAGCACTTACGAGTGTTTTGGGAGTTGCATTACAATGGGGACAACCTAGGAAAGGTTTGATTCATTGGAGAAGGTTGTAGGGTCGTTTACCAATGATTTCCATGGCTTCAAAGCAGAGGCTAGTGACAAACTGCAAAAAAACGAATGGATAGGCTATAGCACATGGAGGATACAACGACTGAGAGGTACCATCACATGGGGGAAACGATGCAGAGAATGTGGATATGTTATCGCAAGAAAAACTGAGTAACACGGAAGCAATGCAGCACCTTAGCAGCGGGTATTGAGTCAGATTGCGGGCCGAGGAGAGGAGATTAATCTGCGTGACAAGTTGCCTAACATTTTCCCTGCACCTTCAAGTCAACCACGCCAGATCAAACTCAAATGTCTTCAATTTGAGGGAGGAGCCCAGGAGAATGTATAAGTAAGATAAAAAAGTTCTTTACCTTTCATGCCATACCAATGGAGCACCGTGTAGGGTTTGTTTCTTACCATCTCACTAACGAGGCAATTGAATGGTGGCAGGCAATGATTCAAACATGGAGCTTGGATACTGCGGTTACACCATGGGAAGAGTTTAACCAAGAAGAGGGTCAGGTTTCGTCCATCTCAAGGATAAAACTTCCATGTGGCGTCCTCAAAATTCAAGCAAACAAGGTCATTAAGAGAGTATTAGAGGGAGTTTGAGCGGTTGATGAACAAGGTCGATAACTGGTTTGAAGAGGTCTTGGTGGGGTCTTATTTTGGCGGATTGAAGGAAGATATCGCTAACGGCATTCATTACTATCACCAACCACACTAAAGTCAGTGATGAGCACAAGTGCGTGATGATCAATTAGAAAGACAAAGAAAAGCCTTTGTACCACGATACTGATTTGTCTCGTTCACCAGTGGTCATGTCAGCAGCGAAATGGGCGGCTAAAGAGTTAGGGGAGTCTAAGAGGTTGAATTGGGATGAGATGAAGAGGAAGAGAAGCCTGAGATTGGGCTTATCGGCTCAAATGACCTGCAAATACATGAGTACACTCAGTGTTTCATGTGTCATTAATACGTATGGAAAATACACCGATAGATGGCTGTTTACCTCCGCTCCGTTCCTCTGGAAACCTACGTCTCCACCCAGCTCACATCCATCAACGTTGTGTTGTTACTGTGAATAACGAGGCAATTGAGGAAGCGTTGGTTCAATGGGAAAACTTACCTTAAGTGGAGGCAACGTGGGAAAACTTGCAGTAGCTTCGGGAAAGTTACCCAATACTGAACCTTGAGCAAAAGGTTCCACTTGAGGAGGGGAGTATTGATGCGGTAGCAAGTGATCTAAACCAAAGAACATCAAACTGCCACCGCCTATCGAATTGAAGTTACCAATAATTGGTTCAATGTTATCTCTTTCAATTGTTTTGCATTTGTTTCAGTATTCAATAAGTGGAGAATTGGTCTTCCTACTATACATGAAAATTTATTCACATTTCTGACATTTACTTGTTTGTAGGAGTTGATGTCCTATCTTCAGTACTTCCATTTAATCAAATGAAAAAGCCAAAGAAGGCAATCTTAATTTCCAAAAGTGACCTTATTCTCTTGTTACGGTTACTGGTTACTTGTGTTCTTAACTCTCAATTTGGCAAAAATTAAAGCTATCTGTACACCTCTTTGCACAATTCTTTGAGCAAATATGTTTCAGTTTTTGGGATCTGCGTGCTCCCTGGTTAGAACCTTTAAGGGGTCCCGAATTATACCAATGGAATTCTGTCTGCTCGTATGGAACATTTTCTTTTCCAAGTGAAATCCCCATTGACTGTAAATTCATGACCTTTTTTGAATTAAAATTCAAAAGTGGAGATGCAAAATCATCGCAGTGCATAATTATAAGTGTAGATTCTAAAGTCGAGTGTTTTGGTGAAATTTTACCTTCTATAATTTCAAGCTTACCAACACTTGGTTTGCCGATCACATAAGTTTGTTCTTTGTTCTTTTTAAGAGAATCTAAATGCATATATCACTACAAGAAAACAACCCACTTGCGACTAGACAATTAGTCTCAAAGTAGTCACACTTTGCAAAAGTGAGACTTGAGTGCGACTAATCAAAGCAGTCAAAAAGCATTAATCACACTTTTGATCAGTCGCACTTTAGGTTCAAAACTAAATCTAATTTTAGACTCATAAATTCAGTCCCAAAGTGCGGCTAAAATTTGCAGTTGAAATTAAAATCTCAATTTGTGACCGAATTGTGCAACTAAAAGATTCAGTGACAATTAGCATAGTCACACTTTAATTGAAAACGTACTAGTCGTACTTTGTTATCGCACATCGACACTGATATATCAATGACAAATTAGTCACACTTAATCTGTTGTATATCAGTTGCATTTTATCCATAGCAAATCAGTCCCACTTGATCATTTGTAGATCAATCACACTTTATCAGTAGCAAATCAGTCGCACTTCATCATTTGCAGATCAGTCACACTTTCTCAGTAGCAAATCAGTCGCACTTCAACTAAACTTATCAAACACCTCAGCTCTAGTAGTCCATACCTCTTTCAACTCATCAATTAAAGGACGAAGGAATATATCAAAACTTGCTCGTGGATGATGTGGACATGAATTCGAAATCATAAGCCACAAATATTCTTCCTTCATGCTTATATTTGAAGGTAAATTATCTGTATTCATGATCACATGCCACAACGAGTGATTATGAAAATTTCCAAAAGAATTGAACTTAGTTGTGCATAATCCAAAATAAACATTGCGACATTCACTTGAAAATCTTGGGCGCAGCTGGTTGAAATTCTTCCACTCTGTTGCATCAGTTGGATGAGACATCTCTTTTTTGCTTGATTCATGTTTTGTGTGTCATCTCATTGTCTCTGCATTCTAGGCCCTCTGATATATTCGTTTTATTCTATCAGCAATAGGTGAATACCACTTACTACAAAACGGTACTTTTGTTCTTCTGGCACTCTCCTTGTATTTATCTGCTCCGCAAAAATTACACTTATCCTATTTTTCATCATCTTTCCAGCAGATAATACAATTATGCATACATATATCAATTGTATAGTAAATGAGCCTAAATTTTGCATTAATTTCTCGGTTTAACAAAATGATGTAGTGCACTGATTACCCTTATGTAGAAACTTTAAAATGAGTTCTGCCCAATTGTTGACTTCACATTCAATCCATTAAAATTTGCTTTAATGCTCGTGAGTAGAGATGTTAATGATAATTGCTAGTGACCACACCCATCAAATGAAGGTTTATTAGCATCTTCTAACATGACGTAAAAAATTTGAACCTCAATATTAGGTACTTCATGAGTATTTTGAAAATGTCCCTTCTCAGCTTGATCGTAACCCATATTATGTTTAGCAGGAAATGCATCATTACCATCCCTACATGTGTATCTTCTACATGACAAACTTCTTCTTGTTTATCACTTCTTTCATGACTTGCACTACAATTGACTAAATTGTCATTCAGATTTTTCTCATGCATGTACCAAACATAATAGTGAGGCATAAATCCTCGACTAAGTAGATGATTTGCAATTTTTTGTTCGAGAAGGATTTTATTATTTTGGCACGAAATACAGGGGACACCAAAAGTTACCATTATTGTTGAGTGCGAGGGGATGATTACCCCCAAATTCAAGAACTCTTTCACTCTAGCAGTAAATTCCACCGATATGTTTCTTGTTTTGTTGTTAATTCTTCTATAAATTCCCTCCCAAAAATTTGTGTAATTATAATTTCCTCCCGTTTTTCTCTAAAAACGTTTTTTCTCTCTAAAAACGTGATTTTCCCTCAAAACAGTGTTTTTGTTTTTGGTGATTTTTAATTGTGTTTGAGAAATGAAATTGTTGGTGTGTATATAGGAAACATTTGTCTCTGAATTGCCACTAAAGTGCTATTGAAATGTGCAACTGAATACTCAGTCACAGATTTTTTAGTTATAATTCGGTAGAAAACGTAAAAAACATTTACAACTAATATGTAGCTCCTATTGTGCGACTGGTAATTTTGGGACTAATATATTAGTCACACTTTTGTAGCAAATTTTTCACGGATGTGCAACTGATTTAGTCGGTCTCAGATCAGTCTTACATGAGTGGCAAATCTACGACTTATTTGCGATTACATGACTCGGTAACAAATGTGCAACTGATGTGTGACTGATTTTCTGTAGTCCCACATCAATTGCAGAAATGTCTCAAATCAATTACTAAATGTGCGACTAAAAATCCAGTCGCAAAATACGTGTTTTCTTGTATTGTATGGATCTCGTCATCTCTCCTAATCAAAGGGTTGAGGAGTTTCCTTCTCTCGCCATTGTAGTCAAATCTTTTCCATACTTCTCTTATGCTTCATACTTACCGTCTAGATCTTTCAAAACAAGATAATCAGTTTCAACCAAAAAAACATGATTATTAATTCTCTCATCCCCTAAACATGCAATCAAAATTTTGGCTATCAAACACAAATGTGGTTACCAACCTTAGTAAATGACTGAAAGTTTCCTTTTGATGGACTGAATTGCTGAAAATAAGATTTTCTCTGATATTCGAAAATCTATAAACAATTGTTTCCCAAACCGCTTATCAATAGCAAAGCAAGAATCAAATGCTGCAGTTAGACATTAGAGTCTCATAAGTCTTCCTTATAGTGTCTTGCTCTCTAAAAAAGAGCTTCCTTATCATGTCCCAACATATCTCATAAGAGATGTGCACTTAGGCCCTCCCTACTTCGAGATTTGCACTGCAAATGAAAAAAAAATTTCAATATCATAAGACATCTCTGACCTCGTTTCACACTGTTAGAGAGTACGTGAAATCGTATTGTTGGCTCAAAATTCAATCAATAAATCGACACCAAGCTAATAGTGGAGTAAATGGTATGGAGAAAAAAGATAAGCAATCTCCATTCAAAAGTAAAAATAAAAATTTGTTTCACGCGAAGACGTTGAAGCTTTCTCATTGGTTTGTTTCAGCAATGTAGCTCCTTTTCTAAACTTCTTTGTCTAATCACTGAAAAATCAAACAAAGTGATAAACACTTGAAAACCCAACGTAACCGTATCATGGAATTCATTTTCATCTTCATCTTCACACTTATATGTGAGACTGAACCGCATCGCAAGGGGACCTCATTGATATTAAGGCTACTTCATCTTCAAAACGCAACAGATTAACCTGTAAAAGATCCCAAATGTGACTATTTATCTGCTTTCACCAAATTTTAGAAAATTCTCCCAAACTATCTACTTCAAATGTGAAAGAACTAGAGATTTTGTCTATTAGTATCTTGGAGAAATAATGGAGTGGATCCTAGTTGGTGTGGAACAGAGATGATGTGGTGCCTTGTAACTAGTCTGCAGGATGTATAATGGTACAAACTTGAGGCATCACTAAAATGGAAAGAACCAAAGTAGAGAGATTATGTGTTTTAGTGTATTAGAGTGGTCAATGAAGTGGGTCCTAGTTGGTGTGCAAGGAAACTGATGTGGCGAGCTCTAAGTGGTTTGTTTTGTGTCTGATGCAACAGACATGCACAAGCACCAAAGGAGAAAGATGCAGAAACTCTAAGATAAGAAAGGACATACTGCACTCATCACCAAAATAGACTTGTTGTACCTCAGAGAATGGAAGCAGGCAAAGTCAACTCTAAAACATCTATAGCAGCAGGATGGAACATGTCTGTTACAATACTGTGATAGGATGAAGCAGCAGTGCGTGAGGATAGTGCAACATCTGCATTTTCGAAGTGTTCCAAAGACAAAAGGGAAGCCCTAAAAGTGCTGAGGATATATAAGGAGTGCTTAGCACTAGAAGAAGGTTGGACTTCCAGAGAGAAAAACTTGGAAGTTCTAAATTTTGGGTATGTGCTTGGTGAATGAAACCGAGTGTGTTGCAGTAACTGCAAGTCTGCAATGTTGTGTGATCTAGGGAGTTCAGAGAAAGCTGCAACAGCTGCAAGTCTGCAGCGTTGTGTGAGCTTTGGGTAGTTAGGAATAGGTTAGTGGCAAACCAAGTTGTGGTTGTGTGTAAATCTGAATAAACAAGATTATACTTTGTTTATATTATTCTTAATACAAAAGCTTAAAAAAATTTGTGTGTTTCTCTCTTGTGTTAGCGTTTGTTGTACATGTATCATCATTTTGTGTCTGTCTTGCTTTATAACAATCTCTCTATCGTTCCAGTTGTATGTTACAGCGTGTATCTCCATTCTAGTACTAACAAACTGCTCCAAGAAACCTTAGGAAGAAGTAAACTCTTTTGGTTCTTTGAACAACTCCTCTTATTATTCATAGAGAGAGAATAATAATAACTTATTTAAGGGGAGAGAATATATGACATGTTACGCTTTTAAAACTGCATCTCGGTTCAATGGAATCCTAAAATTTTCAAAGTAACGAAAACACCAAACACCCTTTATATGCTCAAAATATCAAACTGGCAATTAATCAAAGACAATAGCCAGACATTCATGAAGCCATCAACCACAACTACATACTAATGGAAGCTATTTGCTGCATTCTAACCTTAACGCAGGACGGAGTACAAGATGCAAGATCAGTTTAATCCGGGACTAGTTCATCGACAGAGTAGGAGGTTTGCTCAAACTGATTGCACCCACGGTCGAAACAATCCAAGTCCTGCACGGTAATCCGTTGGACTAGAAGAGGTTAAGCCAACACCAGAAGTAGCAGACCAACTCTCAACCACACTAGAGTTGCTGTCGATGAAAGACCGTACCACCAACTACCCAATCTCGACCAACACGTCCAAAGACCTGACCGGATCCATCACCTGCTCGGCCAAGGTATGTGTTTGGTTTACAATCTCTATCCTTGCAGGTTTATCATCTGACAACTTGCCTCTATAGTCCATCTAGAGTCTTAGTTCTTAGGTTAGCTTGGTCCAAATAAGGCAAGTTTAGTTACCAACCATTTTGGCTAACAAAATTACCATATTTGGACCTCGTTAGGTCTTTATTTATTTTGGTTTATACTATGCATATTGTTTAGAGTGTTGTGCCATTCACTTTTCTTTTTCGATTCCTTTTGTTTTGTGTAGAGTCTTTGACTCAAGTCTACCCTAGAAGGCCACCAGCCGTTTGAACCCCTTTATAAAGTTCCTGGACAGCGCTTTGTATATTTAGTTTTGATCAATGAAGAACGAACCTTTTCTCTCTAAATTTCCAGATAGAAACATAATCCAGCCCCCTTCTTTCTCTTTGAGGATTCAAGAGCAAGACGAGATCTGCTTCAGTGATCAGATTGAACTTATCGCGGATTCAACCACCAATCCGTGTGGTGTTCATCGTTTTCCATCTATCCATCATTTCCGCTTTTGAAGGATCGACTCGTGAATTCTCCTTCATCGGATTTCATTACCAATCGTGGAGATCTATTCAAAGAAGTCTTTTCGGGATTGTCTATATGAGATCCTCACCATCAAGTCTTTCATCTGGCATGGTCCATTTTTCTCCAAAAAACCCCGTTATTACCTATGTATATACTAACAATAAGAGTAATTAGCATAAGTCAAGAAACAAAAACAAAGTATTCAAAAGACGTTGAAAAGTAGGACATGGTATTTCGAATGACTTACCTACTTCAAAATTGGGTTCTCTCTACGAAAAATTTCATCAGAAACAAAGCTCTTATTAGAAGTCTTTATCCAGTGGATTTACAAGGTATAAACGAAGATTAAAGACAAAGGGCTGGTGGATAAAACTAGAAAATTGGAAGTAAATGACGAAGAAGATCTTGAAAAAGCTTTGTCAATGAAAATTAAATCTATACTAATAAAAGGAAGGTTTTCCAACCTTTATGCCATCTACCTCAACATTTTTTCCTCTAAAAAACTTTTTGTACTCTTCTGCCACATCAACAGATTATTGGCAAAAAATTAGATATCCTTTTATTGTCTATCATCTTCTCCACTCTCTACAACTTCAGATTAAGACCTCCTCTACTGAAGATGGGGATAGTAGAAAAAATCGATATACCCACAATGTAGTCACGAAAAAACCACAAAACCACCAATTTTCTAACCACGACTGTGTAGCTACAGTGTAACCACGGGTATCAAGAAAAAAGGTATTTTCTCCTTTCAATTTTTGCGGTTTATGTGCATAACTTCTTTCACCTTAGCATGTTTTGATCTGTTCTTCACATGTTACAAATCCCATTCTAGTGGTTTTTTGCAGCAACAATTGATTTTAGTATTTGAGATTCTCAATACAATGGAGAGGCAATCTATGTTAGAAGAGTTTTGACTAGCAAAGAAATACAATGACGACGGCAATGTTTACTCACAGTAAGATTCCTATCTTCCTTTCTTTCTCACTACCTCAGTTGCTTCCTTCTTAAATCCTATCTTTTGTTTCTTGGTTTTGGTTATATTCCTCTGTTTTCTCTATACTCAACGAATAAGAAGATTAATAAAACGATTACACCTTTACTCTAGAGGCTTTCACTTTATTTTGTTTTTTATATATTAATTTTAAGTTTTTCATGTTTGTTTTGAGGCTTTGAGAGCGCAGAAAGAAAGCCATGGCGGAAGCAAGACGATTCAACCAACTTACTGAATTTGGTAAACTGAGACATTTATTTTTTATTTTTTAAATTTGGGATATTTAGATTTCATGGATCAAATCGTAATCCGATCTGTTGGTGTCACTCATAATCATCTTTAATCAAATTTTCAATTTTTACGTGTTAAATCTACTCGAAAAAGTTTATTTTTCGTTTGTCCATTATTGGTCTGACTTATAAGGTGTACTTACGAAAGCATATTTTATCTCAATATTCATTGCTTTGTAAAGGTTGTGTTTAATTGAAGGAGATATTCTATGGAGGGCGTTGAAAGATCGTATGGTGCACGCGCCTAAAAGAATTCTCTCTCTGAGTGAGTTTCTCCGATCTTCATCTTCTTTTCCAATATGCTCCTTGATCGGCTCTTTGTTCTGTTTTCTCTTGCTCCTCTGGTATCTCTTGAATCATTTCTATTGATATCCTCTCTTGATAGTTTTGGATCTTTACTCCTCCGGTTTCTCTTGATTTTTACCTGTATTTCGCTTGAGTTGGGTGGTTCTTCTTTCAGGCCTCCATGGTCGGCTCTTTTCCACCTTTACATGGTCAGAGTCCATTTCTCTACGGAGTAATTTTGTGATTTGGCATTTCATTTGTGAAGCTCCTCACATAGGAACAATTCATGCTACTCTTAACCGCATCTAGCATAATCACAAGAGAGATCTTAAGATTGATGCAACTTTCATCCACCCAACCTCTGTTATTTTTTGCATTGACGACGAATCTACTCGTACCTTTGTTCCTTGTCAGCGGTTTTGGGTATATTGGTGATAAGCCTTTGATAGTCCAAGACTGGTCTCCAGAATCTGCAAATCATTGTCCTAAGCTCTAATCTATTCTAATTTGGGTTGATATCATCCATGTTCCAAGGCACCTATTCTCTCATAAAGGTATCAGTTTTCTTGCTAGTCATATTGGAAAACCAGTTCTTCTACATCCTTCTACTAGGAAATGTTTTGTTTGGATATTGCATGTGTTCTTGTTGAAGGGAATCATTGAAAAGGATCTACCCTCTTCTGTATCTATGGCTAAAGGCTTATTTCGGGCTGTTCAAATCATGATTTCATACCCTTGGTTACCTCCTCGGTGTGACTTTTGTGGTAAATGGGGACATCCTTCTAAGATTTGTTCTTCATCTAATCATGTGAAACCTGATCTTGTAGTTCCTATTCCTTCTCAGAAAATTGTTGTTTCTGATCCTATTTTTCTCACATTTCATGTGGAACCTGTTACGGAAATGTTATTTTCAGTTAATCCAAGCCCCTCTCAGCATTTTGTGTCTTGTCGTTCAGATTCTATTATACCGGCTACAGTTCCTGACCTTCTTTGAATGGATTCTTCTTTGAAATCCAATAATACTAATCATGAGGCGTCTTCCCTAGTAGCTTCTTTCAAAACTTCCACTGGAAGATCATATGATCCGGCATTCACCTCAGGAATCTGATGTTAGTCTCAAGTATGTTGACTGGACCACCATCACAAAACCAGGTCGTATCTCTCCTACTCTAACTAATCCAGGTCTTCCTATCTCTAATTCTCTCCCTAACTTCGCTTTCAGGTTTTTGAGTATGTTCAAGAAGTAGGAAGTAGTTGATATGATAATGGAGCAGCAACATGAACCGACACAAGATGATGACTTGGAGCTTGAACCGGAGAAAGCGCAACAAGCATTAGAGCTGCCAAGTGGACCTATTAATCGAGCTAAATCGAAGATATTTGAGAAGGCTGTTAGCACATTGCTACTACAAGCCAAAAACAACCTTAGTCTTATGGCTTATCCGACCACATTGGTTGTGATTCAAGCCGACTAAGGGTTGCAATGGGAGGTCTGTGTTCTTGTTGCTAGTTTTGTCACATTGGGTTTTCTAGCTCAAGGTTTTTAATGAGGCTTGTTAGCACACACTCTACACTACAACCCCGTTGGCAACGTGCTTATAACATGTTTATAATGCTTTATAAAAGCTTTATAAAATGTTTATAACATGTTTATAATGCTTTTTAAAAGCTTTATAAAACCCGGTGAAGAGAAGAGTCAATTGTTCAAGTCACGAGAATGGGTTGTCATGTTTTAAATTAGTCAAAGGCCTTAATGGCACCGCCCATCCTTTAATGGCACCGCCTATCCTTTAATGGCACCGCCCATTTATGTGGATATATAAATTCTAGCATCTAAGTAGTAATCTTCATCAAACTTTCTTTTATTTTCTAATAAACTTTCACGGGTTTGATCATTGAGGTTCTCCTCTAACTTGCTAGTTCTTTGGTGTGTAATATCCAGAATATTAGCGAGATTTGAAGACTAAGAGTCTTACACAATTCTTGGTAGCTCGCTTCAATCCATCCTCTATTCGTTCACCACCCATTTCCGACCTTTCAACTTCCAATCATTCCGCTGCCATCCAAATCGTTTCCATAGCTCCTTTGTGATTTCTTTGAGTCAAGCCTCACCTTTGTTTGGCTCCACGACATCCCCAGCCACCAGAAAATCCATCACCAAATTCCTTGAGACGCGCCTTTTCAACTTCCATATAACAAGTGCGTCCCAGTTTCGTCAATTACGGCTTGAGTACGTTCCGGCTTCATCCTAATCGTACATTAGGATCATATCAGCAGTGATGTCTTTTTTTGGAAGGAATCTGCGTGGTTTCATTCTGCCACGTAAACATGCCATTATTAGGAATTGGGTTAATGATTTCAAGGCCCTTTTTGGTTGTTTACTTGACACTCGTCTCTCCGAAGATACTTGTTCAGCTGTTCTTAATTCTTGCCTTTGTGGTTGCCAAGCTTTTACCAACTACAATTTGCATAGGCTTGGACATATCTGGTTCTATTTCTCGTTGGACGTTCAAGTGTCCCTTCTTGACAAATCCGCTCAGTATATTACTTGTGGCATCCTTATTGTCTTTTCGGGTGTCTCCTTTATTTTCTCCGCTGTCTATGCTTCAAATTTTGAGATGGATTGTACACTCCTTTGGAAGGATTTACTTGCTGTTAAATCCAAATAATCACATATGAATGATAATAAAAGTTATCTCTTCTATTAAGCATTCTAACTCTCTTTGTCCTTCCTCTTTTCAGATTGGTATGAAGAATTTCACGAACTTTGTTACTGCTTGTGATATTATGGATCTCTCTTCTGTTGATTCGTTGTTTACTTGGAGTAATAAGTGAATTCATGATCCTATTGGGAAGAAGTTTGATCGTAGTTTGGTGAATGCAGCTTGGTTGACTGTTTTTCCTCTTTCTCATGCTGAACTAGAATCTGGTGGTATCTCTGACCATTCTCGTTGTATTGTCTGTTTATCGGTTCCTTCATCTGGAAATCGCCACCTTTTCAGATTTTTAAATTTTCTCATTGACCATGAGCAGTATCTGTCTTTGATTCATAAAGTCTGGTCTTCTTCTAGCCTTCTTTTCCATTCTTGGTCTGCTCTTGACAGATTTAGAAGACAACTAAAGCTCCTTAGCATGTTTTGCATGAGTTGAATTACTCCAGATTTCGAAATATTCCTCTATGTACCAAATCAGCCTTTGAGGTTCTTTGCAGGGCTCGAGATTCATTCCTTGTGAACCCAAACTTTACGTCTTTCTCTAATGTTGCTAAGGCTTCCTCTCATTTGCATCATCTAATGTCTATTGAGGAGAAATTTTTTAAACTAAAATCATGAATCAGGTGGCTGAAGGATGGTGATCAAATTTTCTGTTTTTTTCACAGAGTTTGTTAGTCTCGAGCTTCTAAGAATGCTACCCATCATATTGTTTTGGATTCTAGAATTGTCCTAACAGATCTGAATGATATCAAAAAAGAGGTTGTGAGTTATTTCAAGAATTTTCTCCAGCTAAATCCTGACATTGTTTGTTCGGATTTGTCCACCCTAATTGACTATTCTTGCCCCTCTAAGTGAGCTTCTATGCTTGTTGCTCCTATTACCTCTTAGGAAATCACTAGTGTTGTATTTTCTATGCCTTTGAATAAGGCTCCTGGCCCAGATGGATTTTCTGTTGAGTTTTACAAGTCAGCTTGGAGTATTATCGGGCATGATTTTATTGTTGCTGTTCAATCTATCTCTTCTCGCTGTGCTATCAAATTTGATATAGCCAAAGCATTTGATACTATTAATTGGAGTCTTGTGGTTTCTATCTCATTGCTATGGGTGTTTCAGATCTATTTTTGAATTGGATTCACTAATGTATCTTGACAACTTCTTTTTCAATCTCCATCGATGGGGACCTTGAAGGATTTTTTACAAGCTCTCGTGGTCTTCGTCAGGGTTGTTCACTTTCTCCCTACCTTTATGTAAGCGTGAACAATGTTCTCTCTCTAACTTTCTGAATAGAGCATTTGATAAAGGTTGATTTGGCTCTCATCCTTTTTGCAAAGATATGTAGTTAACTCATCTTGATTTGCTGACAATATCCTTGTCTTTTCTGAAGGTTCTCCTCAGTCTCTTCGTGGTGTTATGGATATACTGAATGATTTTGGCAACATGTCGGGTTTACAGATCAATATAGCCAAATCCTCTATTTCAATTGCAGGCAGAAACTCCTCTCCTGTCCAGTCTGCGTCTTTAGCTGCTGGTATTAACATTGTTACTCTTCCGATCAGATATTTGGGGCTCCCTTTGACTACCAAAAAAATAACTATGAACGATTTAGAAGCTCTAGTCTCGAAAATCCATTGCAAATTATTGTCTTGGTCTACCAAAAATCTATCATATGCTGGAAGATTGCAACTTATAAAATCAGTAATCATGAGCATTACTAACTTAGGTCTTCTGTTTGTCAACTCCCTTATAGTCGTGTGGATCAGATTGAAAGTCTCTATTCTTCTTTCCTCTAGTCTGGTTCCCCTAATAATCTACGAAAGCTAAAAATAAGTTGGAAAGCAATCTGTTTACCTCACGATGAGGGTGGCTTAGGAGTTTGTAACCTCACAAAAGTTTCTGCTTTCCATCTGATATGGCATTCAGTTTGTTCTCATTTTTCTTTATGGGTTGATTGGATTCGCAGATATCTTCTTCATCAGGGGTTTTTTTTGGGATGCTAAAATAACTCCTCAAGGTTCATAGATTTGGTGCAGTCTCCTAAAGCTTAGGTCTGAAGCTTATCCTCTTTTCAAGGTTAAAATCAGATCTGGTCACTACAGGAAATGAGGGTATTAATGACATCGGATAAACGCTATACTATTGAAACATAGCATTGTAGAAAATGCTGGTACATAGCCCACGATAGTAGGTCTATCATATACGATGGCAGTTTTTGTCTCTGCTATTATCTTTTCGAGTTGTAATAGCGATTTTGTTTATGCTATAGGAAAATATATAATAGCAACTAATACTTGTTGTGAATTCTCTAATCATTGCATATGCAAAATTTTACGATAGCATTAGTTTTTTATTATGAGTTAAGTATCCATGTTTGATGTTATAATAGCATTTTATCGTTTATACTGATTTTGCATTATACCAATTAAATAAATTTTTAAACAAATTCGTATTTTATAAATTAAAATAATTATTTATTTATTATATTTATCACGCAATTTTTGTGTGCTAAACTATTTCAATAATATTAATAAGTTCATATTTGTAGAACAAATTTTTACTTTCGAAATATTAAAAATAATGGAAATGGTTTGACGTTGTAAATTAGTTATTGTTAGTTTTGTATTTAATATTGGAATTATTAGAGGAAACAAAATTTCATTATAATTTTTTCGATTAAAGTATAGTTTCATTATAAACGTTTAGACTTCTTATGTCTCTCTTTCATGATGGTGTATACAAGTATTGACCGGAGGCAATAAGCAGTTAGAATAAACATCTTATGCACTCACAACACCTTCTCTTTGATCAATCAAAATTAAACAGAAGATGAAGATAAATGGCTGCCAACAGTTTTGCGTGTGCTCCAACAGCTTCGCGTCTAAACTTCACACACAAGCCACTCATGTGGATGAGCAGTTAACTCGTTTGAGATCTTTAGCGGAAGCCTCAAAATCTCCCAGTTCTTCTATCTGCAAAAGACTTGAAAAGCTTCACGATCTACAAGGATCTCTTCAACTTCTTAATTCAATAGGTTTTCCTGTTCAGACGAAATAAGCAAGCAATTTGATGTCTGAAACAGATGAAGAAAAGATCCGAAACAGAGTTAAATTAGATTTGTAACTGTGAAACAAAGTAAGATTAGATCAGAAATCGTGAAAAGACGAAGACGCACATAGAGAAGAAGCTGAAGACACGATAAAGAAATTTGGAGAGAAGAGGAAGAAGAGATTTCTGGAAGACGAAAAGTCGATGAAGCATAGAAGTAG
The DNA here is from genome assembly GCA_900406435.1 of Lepidium aucheri. Lineage (NCBI taxonomy): Eukaryota > Viridiplantae > Streptophyta > Magnoliopsida > Brassicales > Brassicaceae > Lepidium > Lepidium aucheri. The sequence continues at coordinate 891 of OVBA01004155.1, read as the reverse complement.
GGAAGAAGAAAAGTCACGCAAATGAGAAGGAAGGAATTGTTTGGGTTATAGTAATTATGATATCATCTTTGCACTAATCTAACGGTCGATATCAGGCCATGTCATGGATCCTACTAATTCATTCTTAGTGGTGCTTAATGACAGTTTTAAACAATTTCGATTTTTGTAGTGTTATTAGCCAAAAAACTTGATTCAATCACTTTTACATAACTCTAAAAAGAATTTTACAAATTTACACTTCATAAGTACCACATAATCTATAATAATATAAGTATATGTATAAATGTCTCTTTATAAGTATGACACTACATATTCTATAATAATATTATGACATATTTTTAGATAAAATTTCATACTTTAGAATTCGTAAAAACAATTAAAATGTTAATTCAAAGGTTTGTCGAATTAATCCAACAAATTAATTCGTATAAAACATATATAAATACATATTTTTATATAATGTATGTTTGATTCTAAACTCTTTCTATACCCTAAACCCTTTATATACTGTTGGTACCAGGCCCAAAAGTCTGAAGAAGTCCAATAACAAAGAACAGGAGAAGATGGGCCTCGCCGAGCAGGTGACAAAGCGAGCTTCACAGCGCCCGAGGAGCGAGCACGAGAAGCCGGGAGAGCATAGCCGACCTAGCGAGCAATCGGTACCCGCGGAGCTCGCCCAAAATCAAGGCGGAAATCTCGGAGAATCTTTAGAGGATCTTCTCCAAAACCCTAGAGCAAAAGCCTATAAATAATAGTTCAACACCTAGGAGTAGATATAAGAAAAACGAGAGAAAAGAGTCCTAAAGCTTGAAAGATTACTTTCGCCTTTGTTTGTAATCTGATTTCGTTCCAATAAAGTATTTGATTCGAAGTTCCACAATTTGATAACGA
>OVBA01004154.1:0-23461 GCA_900406435.1 Lepidium aucheri | reverse complement strand
AAAATGCGTTAGAACAATTCGATACACACCCGCCGAAGATCCCATATCGATTGCTTCTTGTGTTGTGCTGTGATTCTTCGCCAAAGCTTCATCCATCAACGCATCTTCAAACGTTGCCTGTAAGGAGATCATGAAAAGTTTAGTGTTGAAATCTAACTACTCATAGAATGAGTTAAAGACTTTTACCTCGTGTATAAGAACTGTTGCATCTCGTGATGCTTCAACTGTTTCAGGACAAGGTCTTGAGTCGCCTGAATAAACCATTTTCCATCCCGGGATTTGTTCTCCAATGCTGTTTACCCTTTCTGCTGCTTTCACAACGACACCAAATGCTTGAGGACAATGAACAACAGGAAAGCTAGTCAACTCCTCCAAACCGATTTCGTTAAGAACCTGTTTCAGATTCTTTAAACATGGCAAAACCGCAGAATTATCCGTTGGGATGTCAGATCTTTTGAAAACACTCTGCATTGGACTTCCCTTACTAAACAAAGAACTCTCTGGAGTGCCGCCATTGCTTTCTAAAGAAGCCCAAGAAGTTGCTGTGGTGCTTCTACAATCAGTAAACACCATATCTAAATCCTCAAGTCTTTGATATGCATCGAGAAAACCTTTAAGCGGCCTTGGTGCCACCACAATAGCTGGCTCATGAGTCACTCCTTTCAAAAGCTTGCATCTAAGAGCTAGAATTCTCGCAAGACCCGCATGGTGATCAGCATGGATATGAGAAATCCATATACATCTCAATTTTCGAACTGCCTCATCTGCACCCTCTAAACCATATCTTCTTTTAAGCTGGCCCAAGGTTCCTTCGCCACAATCTAGAATAAGACTACCTCTAGAGAACAAGTCAATATAAATTGCACTAACGTTTCGGTATTTTGAAGGCTGAGATGAACCAGTGCCTAAAAGAACAATCTCCATGTCATTTCGTCTAATGTTTTCAAGACAGCTTGGAAGAACAGTGTTGCTCTCGGTCAGCCGTAGCTTTTCGATGTTTGTCTTATTGTGTTGTCTATCCCACAACTGCTTGATTTCTTCACTTTTATCTTTAATCTCTGGAATTTCAGAAAGTAGCTCATTCACTACTTCTGAGGATGTCAATTGAGCAGGAATACAAGATTTGTCGATCCCACGATTAGCAAGGGGACGCAAATTGAACTGTAGACAATATAAAAAGTTGTTTAAAAGAGGAGGAGATTTTAAGAGCTAAAGATAGGTTTGGCTTAGAAAGAAATATCAATTTCTAACTTGTTCAATCAGACAAAATGAGAGCACAAATTCAACACTACAAAAATGTTGAAGTATGTAAATACCTTGAGGAGATTTTCTGCAGAAATGCTTTCAGCAAGATTTGCACTGGAGCACTGTAAGAATATACAACTTTAGTTAACTAAATTTGACAAATCAAACTTATCTCAACTGAGAAAAAGCAATTAGCAACCTTGCTCAAAGGAGTGGGATCTGTTATTGAGTTATTAGCATGTTGAGGAGGCCAAAATCCAGGAGCAGGAAAAAACTGTGGGCATAAGTAGTTAAGTCTCGCAGCGATTCTTGAACTTGCTTTCAGAATCGGAAACTCCATATTCTTCCTGGATAAAATACAGCAAACGAAATATTAACACCAATCAAATTAACTAGCAGTTTTTAATGAGAAACAACAACCAGAGAAAAGGAGAAACCTTTGATGCCCAGCAAGAATGTGTTGAGTGGAATGAAATTTCTTCATCCAGCTTTGGTAAATTGGACTACTTGTCACAGAAGATGGGCTTAAATGTATAATACAATTTACAAACTTTGCCCCAACGGTTTGATTGTCAGGACATGAATAATAACTCTCCAAAGACTTAGCTGATAACAGTTCTTCAGTGTGTGACTCTGATGGACAGTCCACAAGGAGAACAATGGGCCCAGGAACTGAAGGTCCCATCACATCGCTTGGATGAACCTATGATCAAACACATGAACAGTCTATAATAGTTTTACTTCACTCAGAGAGGAAAAGAAGACAGTTCATTGGATCGCAGATATTCACCAGCATACCGTAATATCTCTTTCATCTGACTTCACTGATTCTCCAGACTGAAGTTTACTATATTTTGGACCAGGTCTGACACCAAAAATCTTCTTGGCCTTCTCTAGGTCAAATTTTCCCATTATTTCAGGTAATTCACATACATATACAACAGAAATCTCACCGGATTTGCCACCAGATTCTTCCTCAGAACGATGTGGTTCTAAGATAATGGCGGATATTTTCACAACTTCGTCATTCACAAGAACTATAGGATCAGGCGAACTCGAGGGACCAAAACTCCGTGTATGAACCATAGCCGCACGTGGTATAAAAGACTTCATTGCATCAACTAAATACTTAAGATCTGAAGGGCCCCATACATTCACCTTTGTAACAAAAACAATATATATGAGTTATCAACAATTCTAAACACAAGTAAAACACACAAACAATTTGATAAGAATACTCACTGAAAGTCCTTCTTCACCTATACCAGCAAGAGTTAACAGAAGACCTGTGACATCAAAACAGGAAAAAATTAGTATCACCATAAACTAATGTCTCAAGCAACAGAGACAGAAACCTAAGCTGGAACAAACCTGGAAGTCCTCCTGCTGTCTCTGAGCAGACACGAGACAAAAATACATGATCTATCTGTAAAAGATTCCATAAATCATCAAATTCTAAACTAACCTCGCATCACACACAAAGAGAAGCAGAGGAAAGTTTGACTGATACTTACTTTTGATAGTTTAATTTTGTGTTCTGTACAGAAACGTTGCAAGCCCTGACATACATCAAATTTATCATTAAGTGATCAAGAAACATACACTATACACAAAGTTCAAAATACTTATAAATTGCTGCATCTGTAAGAAATTTATACCTCTCCAGCATTAAAGATAAATCTCTGTTTGTCAAAAAAGAGTAATACAGATGATGATGTATCTTGTGTATCCATTCCCGTTCCAAGTATCTAAATCCGATGATATTTCACACAACAATATTAGATTTTTAAGTATGATAAGATTAAAAATCCAAAATTTGGAAACGATCTAATTCAAAAAACCTGCGCATAAGCAATGGTGTTAGTGGGATTAAGCTTGCGGGATTTGCGTTCGAGAATTTTCTTAGTCTTATCGATTTTATCAAGTCCATCAGCTCTTCTCTTATTAAAAACGAAAGAATTAGAAGACTTGGAACCATTACTTTCGTTCTTCTCCATTGAAGACGAAGAAGAGAAGAGAAAGAAGGATCGTGGAGAAAAGGGTCTAAGAGAAAGAGGGAAAGAAGAAGACTTTAAAGGAGAAGTGGAGAAGAGAAGAAGAAGGCGTAGGTTTTTAGGTAAATAGGGCATTGAGTTTAACATATCTGAAGAACAATACTCAAATCTTCCCTCTTTCACCAGAAGGGTTTTAGGAACCAAGTCAAAAGAGAATTATTTTAAAGATATTTATTTATTATATGTAAAATTAATCAAAAAGCTTGAGTAGCTCAGTTGGTTAGAGCGTGTGGCTGTTAACCACAAGGTCAGAGGTTCGAACCCTCTCTTGAGCGATTTTTGTTTTTTTGGACATATTAAAGCCCATATGTGCTATTACATTATCAGTTCAAAATACCTGTTATGTTTTGTTCTTCTAAAGAGTTGATTGATAAAAAATTTTGTTGAGCATAATTGTAACACCTCGGTTGCAGGAAATATGATATTTGGTGGAGTATGGGGAAAGGTTTAAAAGAATTGATTTGGTCACTTATGTCATCAAAGTGCACTTATCTTTCGGTCACTTGTCTAGAAAAAACTTCAGGGTTAAGTGTGTTTGAGGTAGAGTAGTTAAAAGAAGGATGACTTTACAGGAAGTAATTTTCGGAATCGTGTGGTGATTTGTAGGGTCGGTAAACAAGTCTTTAAAACCTTCCAGACATAGCGTATCAACCTGTTGACTGGCAAGGTGAGCCCACAGGGATTGAAGAGGACGTGGAATCCATTAAAGTGACACTCGGACCACTTAATGCTTAAGCTCGCAATCAATTCATGTCTCAGCTCAGTTTATATGGGTCTTGATTTCGTTGAGCCTATCACAAGTTTACAAAGAGAAGAAAGCCTTTGGGGCTTAAATCACTTTTGGCCCATCCGATATTAAAAAACCTCCCAATCACTTTGATAACAAATTAACAAACAAAACAAACCATACAACCACATCGTAAAACCAAACACAAACAAACAAAAGAAACATACATGATTCATAACCAAAACATTACTTAAGCAGAAGAGATCAAAGGTTCACGTTCGGACTCAACAGGCTCAGAGTTAGTAGACTCGTTAATAAAAGCATTAGAGTAGATAACTCCAGCTAGTCCACCACCAACAAGTGGACCAACCCAATAAACCCAATGTCCAGAGAAATCTCCAGAGGCAAGAGCTGGTCCAAAGGACCGAGCTGGGTTCATTGAACCGCCAGAGAATGGACCAGCTGCAAGAATGTTAGCACCAACGATGAGTCCAATAGCAAGTGGAGCAATGGTTCCAAGAGTGCCATTGTTTGAGTCAACGGCTGTAGCGTAAACAGTGTAGACCAATGCGAATGTGATTATGATCTCCATTACTACTCCTTGTAGAGATCCTACTCCAGGTGCAACACTGTGGATTGGAGTCGCCTGCGTTTTTAATGATTTTGCGTTTTTATTAGTAACATATAATAAAAAAAGAGAATAAAAAAAAACATTTTGTAATATTGTATAGAATTTTATACAAAAATATTTCACTATTCTATGTAATTTAATTTATTTTCGAAGAGTTTTTGAAATCATATATATACCTTAAATTTTAAATTTTTATAAAAATAGATTTTGATTTCTCATTACGATGGTTTTGAAAAAAAAAACATTTTGTAATATCGTATAGAGTTTTATACAAAAATATTTCACCATTTTATGTAATTTAATTTTACCTTGCATCTTAAAAAAATTCAAGTCAATTATACTAAGTCACAAAAATATGTAATATTGCCTTTATACGTATTTTCAATGAGTTTTTGTAATATACCTTAAATTTTTAATTTTATAAAAATAGATTTTGGTTTCTCATTACGATGGTTTTGAAATGATATATTTTTAAAATTTTGATAATGGTGATGTTGAGTTATATTGCATAATATTTATTATTTTGTATGATTGATTTGTATTTTTGGAGATGAACCATAAAATTGCGCAAAATGTTTTTATTAGAAAAAATTTTATATGTTTTTTTTTTTTTTGCAAAGAACCCGATTATATATCACCATTGTTTTCTTATAGGATTTTCTCATTTTTGAGTTATCTGTATTGAAAATAATTTATATTGAGTAAAGAAGTTAGTGAACATATTGGCACATACCAAACCACCGGTGACAAACTTGAGAAGGAAGCAAGCGACGGTGGAGCCGATAAGCTGAGCAATCCAATAGAAAACTCCGGTGATGATTGTCAGTTTTCCACCGGCAACAAGGCCGAAAGTCACGGCTGGGTTCACATGGCCACCGGAGTGGTTAGCTGCGATCGCAACCGCAACAAAGAGTGCAAAACCATGGCAAATCGCAATCGCTACAAGTCCAGACGCATCAAGCGGTGCGTCTCCTGTTAGCTTCCCTGCATTAAAACAAACATATCACACTCGTAAATATAAATCCATAATTACAAATTAGGAGACTAAATTGCACTTGTTATGAAAACGAGTTATAATGTTTTGATATAATCAGTGTAATAATTGTTAAATATGATACAAACTCTCCAGGACAGGTGATCATGTAGTGGTGGTTACTTTACAAATCATCTGACACAGAGTTTGATTTTTTCCCGATACAAGGGGAAGGATAAAATGATTTTATGATATGAGTTTTGATTATAGATCGGATTTTGTCGATCTAATTATAGTAAGGTTGACGAAAAAATATATGATACGAATTAGATATAGATAAGTTTTATTTCTATTAGATTGGTCCATGTTTTTTTCTTTTTTTATGAATTGACAAGGTTTAACATATATCTTAAATTCTAAACTCTATCACGCATGATTATCCGACTACTTGAAATCGGAGAAAAAAAGACTACATATGATTGTATACTTAACACTTGACAAAAGTTTTTCTTTTCGAAATTCAAAAGTTCTAATGTTACAAATGGTGTAAATAGAGAGATAGAGAACGAACCAAAGGCAATAGCAGAGCCAACACCAGCGAAAACAAAGAGCAAAGTAGAGATGAACTCAGCTAGATAAGCTTTTAAAGAGACCAATTTAAAGGAGTCTTCACAGGTACCTAAGACAAGACCAGCCATTGTTGAAGAAGATTTGAGAAACAAAAAATGTAGAAGATTACTCTTAATTAATGAAGAAGATTAGTTGCCAAAACGTAGAATTATGTCCATCTATATATATAAGTACGAGCATATTCTCGAATATATCCACACATTATAATTGAGATTAAATTACTATATTTAAACAATATTAGTTTTGCATGAGTTGGACATAACTTCTAATGATTGGTTATATTCCTTCTTATAGAATATTTTACGTCATGGCCGGTTTTACAAATTAGTTGATGATAATGATAAGAGTGAGGATTGGTTGAAATCAGACCGTATTTTAGCACGTGTGATATGAGATCTGTCACATAATCCAAAAAACTGAAGAGTCATTAAAAAATTCATATGATTTTGTATTTTTAAGTTTTAGGAATTTTTTTCCTTTAACAAAATTTAGAATCTAAAATAGTTAATGGTTCTAGAAAACACAAAGCCTATTTTAAAAATATTACATATATTTTCCTCTAAGTCATAATAATTGTTTTCTTTAACAAATCTTAGAGTCCAAAAAAATTAAAGGTCCCAGGAAACTAAAGGTTTATCTTAAAGATATTATATAATTTTTTCTGAAACTTATGGCTCAAATTCTTTTTCTTTTTAATGTTTTATTTTAGTAACACAGAGCCTTAAACATATTCAGAAACGGCTCTGGTTGAAACAATAATATAAATGCATTTCTTAACAAAAGAAAATATATAACTAAGTTATTGAATTGCCAACTTATATTATATATATACATATATTTGACTTATTACAATTATATGATCTGTTGCTCTTATATTTTATAAAATTACAACTAAACAAACATGCATGATTAATATTTGGTACAACGTCGTCTTTTTTGTATCATAAGTAAGACAAGTTTTCATTATAAAACCCTAAAAGAGAATAAATTGTAAAATGTATAATGAAACTAAACCGGATTACTTGAATTACCAATTTAACACTAAATACAATAGAGAAATGTATTAAATGGATTGATAAAAATGGACCAAAAATAGGAGGGACAATGTGAGCTGTGAACAACGTGGAAAATGCCTGTATCATATAACTATCAATGATCTTCCATGTGATATGATTAGAGTTTCGAAAGAGTTTGACTCACTTTCATTTTACTCTTAATGCTAACAAGTAATATATATTATTGCTTATTTGTGATTATTTTTTTCATTATTTTTATGTAAATTAAAAAAAAGTTAACAATTATTGTTTGAGTCTAAGAAAATAATTCATTTCTCGAAGACGTGTGGTCTAGTGGTAGAGGTCACTTTAGCATTCTTCAGGCATCCAAGTTCGATTCCTCTCCGATACAAGGGGAAAGAAATTTTTTTGGCTATGGATAGGATCTTTGTCGATCCCATTAATACTAAAAAAAATGAGTAGTTGACAAAAAAAAATTCATTTCTGTTTTATAATTCTTCAGATTTTAAATTTTAATTGATTTTTTTCTCCATCAAATTCAATTCTAAATTATATATATTACTCCGTAATAGAATATTTATTATTGATAGAACCTTGTCGATATAATTTTTATAAGAAACTCTCAAGAATTTGAATTCTACTAGTTAAGAATTTATGTACATGTAATTTTTTAGCAATTTTAGTTTCTTTTAATTGCAAAAATGGAATATTCATAAGCTATGAATACAAAATAAAATAAATTTAATTTTTCTTAACTAATAAATTTTTAATGTTTTACATATTGTAATATGTAAATAATTTAAAGAACAATTAGTGATATAATACAGCTCAATCAAACTTAAAAGTCAAGTCTATACATAATATAACATGATAGGTTGAGATTTGGTGGATGCTAAGCTGGAGGCTGTGTCAAAACAAATCTCTAGAACTTTGTAATAAGATTGATTTCGTTATATTGCCTCCAAAAATAAGAATCTTTTCCAAATTAGAATTGTTGACTTTATTGGTTACTTTAGTTTATTTCTCTTGGTTTTAATGAGTGTTTAGTGTTTACCCTCTAAGTTACAAGTACGAAATAAAATAAAAATTAAATATAAACGAAATATGCTAATTCCCTTTTTTCACCTTTGTGTTAGTGTTTAAGATTTAGAGTTCAAAAAAAGCCTTTAATGTATAACCTAAGTAATCTTATAAATTGACAAGCAAAAATTAAACAGCCTTTGAACATACTTGATGTTCTGTTTTAAGCATCCAGGATTTTAGCATTCAGTGACAAAATGTGAGAATATTTCGATTTTATTCTAGACATCCTAAAAGGCTTACATATCTTCGATGTGCTTAGGCCCAAGAACCACTTCTAACCAAATTAGTAAGCCATTACTTGAAACTGCTCCAATTAAAGTTTTGTTTTCAACAATTAAATAGCTAGGATCCAATATATACTTAAATTCTCCAAACTTGTAACATTATTATGTGAAACAAGCACAATTTTTAAGTATTAAACTCGAGTACAGAGATAGTATAGATGACACTCAACCACTTGACTAAAAAATTGCCTCAGCTACTTAGTTCTAAAGTGTATGGAAGAAAAAAAATAAAAAATTTGATTAAACAATATTTTTAATTAACAATTGGATCCACAAAATCTAATATATAACTTAACCTCCTCAATCTTTTAATAATATTACTTTTGGCAAATGAGATTTTCTGAAATCGAATTCTAGTGGTGACAATTTTAAAAATAGACACTTACAGAAGAAAAAGACATATATAACATCAAATATTGCAAATTTAAATGTTGTAAGAACAAACACAGTTTTTTTTTTAAACAACAAAAAAGTTCTCCTATGTAGGTACAAGTATTTGTGAGATTATATTCTGTATTGATAAATCTTCTACTGATACAAAACAAAATAACATATTATTAGTTAAAAGGATATTATCAACTAAAGTTAGGGAAAAAAGTAAATAAAGTATAATAATGTACAAGGTATGGGCTAAATGTAGAAGAGTAACACTTATCCTTAACCTACTCTATCTGGTTGTCATCCACTTCATTGTGTATACTTCACTTTGTATCATATGAATTTTTAGGGTCCCTTTATAATTCATTAGGTTTGACTAATATTCCAATTTGATCTTATTATTGAAAATCCATTCTACCAAACACTTTTCTTATAGTGACAACACTCAAAGATATTAGAGCCCAATAAGATAGAGAATCTTATCTTTTTGTCGTTCTTTTATGGGTTCTTTTATTAACCTAATTAACTACAAAGAATGTCTTAATGACTTTGGAGTTGATATTTATGGCTACATTTATGTGGAAGCATCTCTTAATGCAGAAACATAGACTCTAGACAGAAAAACAAGAACTATAGTAGAAATAGTAAATTGTTAGTATATTTATTAAACCACTATACATTGTTGATACTTATAATTGTGTACCATCATATTCCATGTCTTATTCATAACATAATTACATATACACTATATATGGAAGACATATTGTAAGAGTCAAAACAGTTGTATCTTTTAACAATTGAATAGATCAAGTTTGATATACAATTTAAATTCAAACTCTTTTACATAGAATTAGACGATTACTTAGAGCCAAATTTTAAAATAGATATTTAATCATTTGATCAGTCACAATTCTTCAAATTATATATTCGTTTTAATTTTTCGTTAACAATCAAATCAACAAGACTTTATCTATAAGTCAAAATCCTAAATAATAGTATCACTACTCTATCTCCCGGAATCGAGTTATGATTTATTATGATAATTTTTTATATTTTTTGACATTATTTTTAAATATCTTTTAATCCATCATTATTTCTTATAATATCTTTTAAATTAATGTATCACCATCTAGTATGATTAACAAAAAAAAATCGTGAAATTAAATTGTTTTTTTTCCAACTAATTTATTGGTTTTTTATCTGACTATTCTATTTTATAGGTATAGATCGAACTCTAATGTCTACAGATTTACAAAAAAAAACACTAGCATTAACCTAAATTTAGTACTTGTCTTAGATATGTCATGTAAATACTTCATTATATCATTTATAATAAAGTTTTAAAAAATGGTTTATAGATGTCGACAGTATATAACACGTCCAGAAGCAGAGATAGATTTTAATATATTTGAAAATAGACCGTCAATATAACTTATGCGAGAACACATGACAAGAGAGTTGAATGTCAAAGACATGAGTGTGTGCATTTGGACCTCAGGACAGGGAAATCAACACAAAACAAATTCACATTATTATTATTTTGTTTCTTTTTAGCAATTCATTTTCCTCTTTGTTTTAGCAATTAAAATGAAATTACAAAGCCCCATTGTTATATAATTCTGAATTCTCCATAGAAAAAGAACATGAAATGATAAAACAATAAAGTAAACTAATATATATATATATATATATAAATATGACACCACTTTTAATTAATGATGTGAATTTAAAGGAATTACTATTCAAAACAAGTTTAATAATTTGCAAGTGGTCTTTAATCTTGTGGCTGGTAGTAAGTCCATTATAGATAGGTGGGATCGAGTTTCACAACTTACGAGATTTATATAGAAATTTGGTTAATGGATCAGTCATTGTGGTCCAATATTAATATTACCGTTGACAAAAAGAAAAATAAGTTTAATAATTTAGAACATCAATCACAAGCTATTTGAGTGCGGAATCTTGACTGTAAAAAAATGTTTAATAAAGTGATTGGTATAGATAAATCTTTTTAACAGCAAACCTAAATTAACTTTTGCAGAAAGTGATTTTTAATGTATAATTTATGCTGTTTTTTTTTCTTATATTGATATATAGCTGCAGAATTATGTAACTAATAATGAAAAAAATTGTATTGCGTAGTCGATTTCCGAATATTGCCAATTAAGTTCATATCATGTTTGAATGTTTCACCACCACACAAAAACGCATGAACACAGAAGAAGTAGACAAGCTAATAATTGTGTGTAATAAGGAGAAAGTGTGATCGAAAATAAAGAGTAAATATAAAAATAAAGAAAAAACATTAAATCTTTTAAATAATGTTTGCAGAGAAGTGGGTCAAAACTTGAAACAGAAGTTAGAAGAAATGAGACAGACAAAATTCTATTCAGTAAAACAATGGAGAAAATATATGATAATAATCTGATGAAGTCTGACACAAATTTATTATATTATTCTTTGTTTGTTGAAACAAGCAATGTAATAAATTGATACTAACTTGCAATTCAAGCAATTTCTTGATCATAATGTATTAAACTGTTCATTGTCTACAGTCTTTTTATGAAACTATCCACAAATATTACAATATATATACACACAAACACATCTTGTCTTGGATAGAGTTTTTAATATGAATTTGTCTGTTTAATAAATTACTTTATATAAACCAAATAGATTACATAGTTACATTTAAGTTCGGTTTATTTGTTTTTTATTTAGTTACATCTAACCATTGGACCAAAAGATACTAGGTTTTGTTTAACTTTTTGAATATTTTTTTGCTACAAATTGTATGTTTCTATAATAAAACAAATAAAATTTCTGATTATTCCGAATTAAATATTGACATGTTTCGTGAAGTAACCTTAGTCTACTAGCAGATGGTAAATCTACTAAAAACAGATATTATCATATAATTAAGAATCAAGTTCACTACCTACATTATGTATAAAAACTTGATTAATGAACCGGTTCGTTGTAGCTCAATATTAAAAAAAATATTGAGATGTTTTCCAATAAATGTGTGGCTGCAAAACAAATTATAATCTCTTCCGTTATTTTTTTTTCGAAAATGTCTTTCTTTTTTTTTATCAATCTTACTGTTTTTTTAGTATTAATGAGATCGACAAAATCTGGATCCATAACTTAACTTTTTTTGTTTCTCTTGCATCTGGAAGAAATTAAACTCGGGTGTCTGAAAAATGCTAAAATAACATCTATTATTGGGCCACACATCCTAGACCGTCTTTCTCTTTTTCAATAAATAGAAATAATTTTTCATTTTCTGTTGTCAATCGAAATAATTTGTCTTTTATTCTTATTTTTGTGTACGAAATATTACCTTACGTAAATTCTCATAATCATGTCCTTTTGGAAGTGGAGTGGTTGAATGACTCAAACTAGTAGAAAATAGTTACCTATGATTATAGCTCACAGTTCATAAATATAATGAAATTTTTTATAACAAAATAGAAAATGAATATAATTGAATAACATATAAACTTATTACGATTTATAGTATTATCCAAAAGAAAAAAGAGATTTGAGAGTATCCGACACCCACGTGCAAGAGGAATGAATAAAGTCATAATTAATATTTTTCTCTTTTAAGTTTCTCACATCATTTTCACTTTTTAATAAAATTATTTATTACTTTATTTTTATTTATGAATTGAATTATTGTATAGTAAACTTATATTTTAATGTTTTACTTATCCTTTTTCTGCCATATAAAACAAGCAGAGAGAATTTATCAACTATTGGTAAAAGTTAAATTATTGAACAAAACTATTCAACATTTATGAACTTGTTATGATTTTATTTTTTTCTGGCAAAACTGTTTCATAAGATTGACTTATGAGTTATGACTGATGGGTCGAATCCAGAACAAAAGTTTTTTTTATATTATGATTGCACTAACTTTAATAAATGTTTTATTTCTTTTTAATTTATATATATATATAAAGAAAAAAATAAAAAGGAGAAAAGCTGTGAAGCTCATGGGATGTTTTTCGGCTTAGTTCAATTATTTGGATACTTTTGTTATGATTTTGTTCCATTATTCCTTTTGGTTAATCGAATGTGAAACCTATCTATTTAGTTTATTTCCTTTATTGTATTTTTATAAGTATTTGAAGGTGTTTTATAATTCCTTAAATATAAAAAGTAGGTTTTTGAAGATGTTTTATAGTAATTCTTTTTGTTTGGCTATTTATATTCAGAGAAGTGTTTTATACGTAATGATAACATCCATGATCTCTTTTTTTTTATGAAACTTTTGTATGCAAATAGTTGTCTTTAATTGACAACAAAAATTATATATTCTAGGAATACATTTTGTAATAATTTCAATTGTAACGGCTAAAAGTTTCCTGAAACAATGTCCATAGATTTTTTTTTCTAAGTTAAGTGAGAATCATACTAGTTAGAAAATAGTTTACAAAATGTTTATTTATACATATTTCTTCATTTTGGAATTTGATTTTAGGTAATTAATTGATATGTCAATAAACCACTCATATTTTACGTACAGATAAAGTTAATAGTTACTTATACTCACCCAAAAAAAAAATAGCGGATAACATTTTTGTAAATTTTATTTTTATTTTAATATTGGATCATAACTAACTGGAATATTAACCAAGTTCGTAAATAAATGATATATTTTATTGCACATAATATTTTAGAATGGTAAAAAAATTCTATTTGAACAATACGCAAAAAAATACATAATTACTCCCTCCGTTTCAATATATAAGGGGTTTTAAGATTTTTATTTTGTTTCAATTTATAAGGTGTTTTGCATAGTTTTAGGCAAATTTAATGAAATTAATATTATTTGACCTTTAATATTCTGCAGAATTATTTATGATTGGTTTGATTGAATTTAAATTAAATATTAAAATAGTTTTTAAGAGACAATTAATATGTTTCTTAATATTTGTGAAAAAACTTTAAAACCCTTATAAAATGAAACGGAAGGAGTAGTATTTATAGAAATACATTAAGAATGATGTCGTTCAATTAGTTTGTCTTTGATTTAGTTAGACACCAGATAATTAAATTTTATCTAGCTCCACTTAAAACATTTATGCTGTATATTAGATTTTGTTGATGTTTTTCTATTTGCGTCACATTCATGTAAATCATCTACCAAATTCAGCAATAATAAATGTCTTATTCTTTGCACCTAACTTCATGTCATTAATTTTTAAAATCTCATTATAAACAACACAGTCCATATTTTTAAATTAATATTTATTTATATTTTCTGTTCAATAAGTAATAATGGTTTTTTTTTTTGCGGTTTGTCCCCTGTAAACGTTTGTTACTTTAGTTATAATTGTCCACTCGTCGCGGAAATGTAACACAAATTCCTCACTCTCTGAAAACAATAAATAGCATTAAAACTCTCAAATCAAAACATCACTTGCAAAGACAAAGATCTTCTTCTTCTTCTTCCTCACACTGCTGATTCAATCCTCCAATCACTTTCAACAATGGAGAACCCTCCTAATGAACCAGAGTCTAAGCAAATCCAACCAAATGAATCAAAAAGATCAAAGGGTGGAATCATCACTATGCCTTTCATCATAGGTATTACATAACTCCCATCATCTGTATACTTTACATTTCAACTTCTTTTGTCTGATTCTGAAAACTTATGTTATGTTGTGTTATGATGAAGCAAACGAGGCGTTTGAGAAAGTGGCAAGCTATGGATTATTACCAAACATGATTATGTATCTAATTGGAGATTACAGATTTGGTGTTGCTAAAGGAACTAATGTTCTTTTTATGTGGTCTGCTGCTTCAAATTTCACTCCTCTTTTGGGTGCTTTTCTCTCTGATTCTTATCTTGGTCGTTTCCTCACCATCTCCATTGCTTCTCTCTCCAGTTTCTTGGTAAGTTTCTTCTTCTCTACATTAATCAAAATTCATCAAAATTTGGTAAAATTATCGATTAAACCGGCATTGAAATTGCTGGTTCATCTTCTACTACTCGTCTTTAGTACAATAAAGATAATCCCAAACTGATTTCGAGAAACAATTAATCAACTGTAATCTAAAATTCTTCCGTTATACTCCCTCTGTTTATTTATACTTGATATTATATTTTTCACTAATTCTAAAATGATCTAATTAATGACAAATCAATCTAATCGACATAGTTCTAATAGTCAAAAACACTAAAATCACAATAAATATTGCATACAAATCTTAAAATATTAACTAAAATAAAACAATTTTTTTTTCTAAAACATCAACTATAACTAAACGGCAAAAGTATACACCAATGAGGAAAAATATTTAATATTGAATTATTTACAATTTTATATTTTACAAACATCTAGAAAATGAATTAATTGAAGTGGTACGAGGTTAATTTTTTTTTGTAAGGCTATATTTTTCTAATAAGAAAATTCTGAATATTTGATGAACTTATAGTGATATTGGACCAAAATAATTTGATTTGTTGATGTACTATTGTATACTTGGTTCATAATTAATATCTTCATATTATATAATATTTAATTAGAGTATTTTTTTACTTTTTTAGTAACTTTGTGCTTTTCATGTGACTTGTGAGACATTTGGGACTTGTCTTATGAAAACCATAGCTGCATTATTGGTTTCTTATGTTTGTGTTACATTAAAAGTCATTTTCAAAATTAGCTTGCTAGTTCCATGTGTTATTTATATTTCTTTCTTTTTTATATGAAATATAATAAAATAAACTTTGCTAGTGGTGTGAGTGACCACAATGTGAAACCCATAATTTCAAGATGTGACAACATTCCATTAAAATCAAAAGAATTATGTGATTGTTTCATAGATAAAGAAAATGATAGTTACTACAAGTACTATGTACACAATTTTACTTTATTATTATAAACTTATATATAATTGGTATATACTAAAATACATATATATATATATATATATGTCATATGTGTGTCCGCATGTATTTGAATCGGGTTCGGTTTGGTTTTAGATATCAATAAAAAAATTGCAATAAAAAGTATCTTAGTTAAAAAATGTATTTTTAATTTAAAGATTTTTCATTTAAAATGATATAATAATAAATAATTTGATTTCTTTTTTTTTTTGTCTAACCAAATAATTTTGATTAAATACGATATTTTCTCAATTGGATCCAATTTACAATGCATGACGACGTTGAATTATTTTTCATTATGGGCCATGGTTGTTTTTGTCTATAGACTATAATATATATACGACATATAGAAGCTATAGCTAAACCAATTTTTGAACCATACATGTCCATTATATACTTTTTACAACGTGTCCAATTCTTAAGAAAAGTCGATAATAGCTTGATTTTATTCACCCATTTCAAAATCAAATGTTTAAATCTCGTTACATCGATTGATTTGACATGATTGGTACAATAATTTATTTCAATCAACTTTGTAATTATAAATTTTGGTAGGGCTAATGACATATGACTTTACATTCGACCTACCAACTTGTGCTCGTGGTTATGGTTTTGTTGCCCATATGAATCTTGGATTTTTCCTCTTGGAAGTTTTTCTCTAATTAATGATATGTATTTACTCGATTCCACATAGAAAAATCCGTGTGGAAAAAATTTTCTCGAGGAATTCCAGACAGTTTTTCGTTCAATTAGTATATCGATAAATTAACAATTATTATAAATTATATATAATCAGTTAAATAACGGTCATTAATGGTTGAATCATACTGTAGGGAATGGTTCTTTTATGGCTAACTGCAATGTTACCACAAGTAAGGCCATCTCCTTGCGATCCCACAGCAGCTGGAAGCAACTGTGGTTCCGCGACCGCGTCTCAGCTGGCTCTTTTGTATTCCGCGTTTGCTCTTATATCGATCGGGTCAGGCGGGATCAGGCCATGTTCCATAGCCTTTGGAGCTGATCAATTAGACAACAAAGAGAACCCAAAGAATGAAAGAATTCTCGAGAGTTTCTTTGGTTGGTACTATGTTTCTTCAGCAGTGGCTGTACTCATTGCGTTCACGGGGATTGTATACATTCAAGAGCATCTCGGATGGAAAATCGGATTTGGAGTACCTGCGATCCTCATGTTAATGGCTGCTTTGCTATTTGTGTTTGCATTTCCTCTCTATGTTAGACGCAATGTGACCAAGAGTCTCTTCACCGGTTTAGCTCAAGTGGTTGTTGCTGCGTATAAAAACAGGAAGCTAAGTCTACCAGATCATCAGGACTCATTGGATTGTTATTATCACATGAAAGATTCTGATCTCAAAGCTCCATGTCACAAGTTGAGGTATAACATGATCAATATACTCTCTTCACTTTTAATTCTCCCTCTTGATTAGGTTTTGAACAAAGCTTGTTATACAAGTAACTTAATGCTCTCTATGTACTTAGAAACTATTCTCTTGTATTGGTTTTTGAACAAACCTTGTGATGCAAGAGACATCATGCTCTGTTTTACCACACAGGAAACATAGTGTTCCCTTTTCTTACTTTTGATTTTCTCTTGGTTTTAGGTTTTTGAACAAAGCTTGTTTAATAAGTAACCACGAGGAGGAGATTGGGTCAGATGGGTATGCTTTGAATCCATGGAGGCTATGCACTACAGACAAAGTAGAAGAGCTTAAGGCATTGATCAAAGTCATACCAATATGGTCCACAGGTATAATGATGTCTATAAACACTAGCCAAAGCTCATTTCAGTTGCTGCAAGCGACTTCCATGGACAGGCGTCTAAACCGCCATGGTTCAAGCTTTCAAGTTCCAGCTGGATCATTCGGTATGTTCACAATCATAGCTCTAGCCGTGTGGGTGGTTCTATATGACCGTGCAGTTATCCCATTAGCTTCAAAGATCAGAGGTAGACCTTTTAGACTCAGTGTTAAGCTAAGAATGGGATTAGGGTTATTCATATCATTTTTAGCAATGGCGATTTCCGCAATGATCGAAAGCATTAGAAGGAAGAAAGCTATAAGCCAAGGGTATGAAAACACTGCCAATGCTGTGGTTGATATGTCAGCAATGTGGCTTGTACCACAATATGTGTTACATGGATTAGCAGAGGCTCTAACCGCGATAGGACAGACTGAGTTTTTCTATACAGAGTTTCCTAAAAGCATGTCTAGCATTGCGGCTTCTCTCTTTGGTCTAGGAATGGCTGTGGCTAGTCTATTGGCAAGTGTGATCCTCAATGCGGTCAATGAACTAACCTCAAGACATGGTAAAGAGAGTTGGGTTTCAGACAACATTAACAAGGGTCATTACAACTATTACTATTGGCTATTGGCGATAATGAGCTTCATCAATGTGATCTACTACGTAGTATGTAGCTGGTTGTATGGTCCTTTGGTCGACCAAGTGAGGAATGGTAGGGTTAATGGTGTGAGAGAGGAAGAGGAGTTACTTGACATTGTTGGCAAAAGCTTCCATAAGGAAGATCAAAGTGAAGTTATCAAAACGATTTAAGGAATTAAATGGTCTTGCAAGATTGAAACTTTGTCTATAAAGGGAGCGAGAAACTATAGTTTTTATTGCATTTGGTACCGGTGTGTGGTGTTACTCAGTGTTAAGGTCTATATAGACTTGTAATTAGATTGAATTATGTGTTTGGGTTTTAAGTAGGGGTTTTGAAGAAAAGGTTAATGGTTTTGGCTTTGTACAAGCCAAAGTGTTGGTTGTATTTTTGTGTGTGAATTAATTGCAATTTATGAGTCTTTTGTATATATATATATATATATATATATTTTTGGTTGTTTTTATTGGATCCACATTAAGAAAAACAGCTTATTCGGATAGAAGAATCTACACAGAATTCGTCTCGATGCAGACGCACTTGTATGTCTTGAGATCGAGGTTCGTCGCCTGCATTTTGCAGGAACTTGGTTAATGGGTTGGTTAGTTGTGGCCCAATGTTGACAAAAAAAAATATAGAATTTGTCTGGAAAAATTATTTCCGATGAATACTATACGATTCTAACCATTAAATACAAGTCTTTGAGAATATAAACATATATATTATGTTTTTTTTTAATAATTGGATCCACAAGGCCGAATCCATAGTTTAGATTCATATCTAAAACATTTACTTTTTATTTTTTACATTTAACGAGTTAGAATCGAATTCCGAAGATATCTGAGTTATTAACTGGAGTATGTAACTATCAAACTAAAAAGAACCGGGCATTGATATTATGTGTTTGTGTAAATATTTAGAGCCTCGATTTGGTGGAAAGAAGAGGCAAGTCTTTGAGGCGGAGGGCAAGAGGAGCCATCCAAAAGTTACCTCTAGCTATAACTTCTCCATTACCATCTCTTTTAATTTCAATCATCACTGCCTTCAATTTTCCTTTGGTTCCTGTTATATGATGGCAGAATTTGATGAGTATCCGACATTTAAACCGTAGTTAGAAAACTTCGTAAGATTTAGAATATGTTTAGTAGATTTGATATTTTTTTAGTTTCTAGGTCTTTAGTTTTCAAATTACTGATACTTTTGTCCGTAATGTTCTAAAAAAAAATTGATTTATATAGGTTCTTTGTCATTAAACTGGTTATTTTCTATTATATACGATGATCTCTGAATTAAAAAAAAACACAAAAATAGAGATTTATACAGAAAATCTACTAAATTAAGAAAAACAACCACAAATTACAAAACCTAAATAAAGTACTAGTACAAAAAGATAAAAACATTTGTTTATAAAAACGATTGATATTATGTAAAAGATTATAAAACAAATGAATATAATATGTGTTAATAATATGTTAGGTGATCATCATGATAGAAAAAGTATATTTGGAAAAGAGAATGTTTTTGTAGTTCAAAATATGATTATTCATAAAACCATATATATATATATGTATTATATATATATATATAAGTATTACCAAAACACGATCTGTGATACATAATTTGCCTCGGAAAATCCCTTTTTCTACATGGATTATTTTAAAGCCATGAAATATATGTTCCTCTAGTTGGCTATGGCCTCTCACATTAGCTATGGCGTCGAAGTACGACCTCACTTCCATGATGTTTGAATCCTCCATATTTCTCTTTTTTTTTTTGGTTTATATGTTAAATAAAAAGATACCTTAATTGTGTGTTTGTATATATAAAGTGTAATTATGATAATTTATTTGGTCTCTCACATCTTAACCTAATTAAGTGTCGTTGGTTGGTTATATTTATGATTTGTCTCATCATGTAGTGAAAATCAGATCAAGCACGCAAATATGATGTTATGTTTGATGGACAACTCAAAATCATTTACTACATATGTAATAATTCAAAAACAATTCTAGACAGTTTAGTTTGGCCAGATTATTTTTGTCAATAATTGATTGACAAAGCTTAATTCATAAAGCAAGTGATTTTTTAGTATAATGGCAAGTACTAAGTCCACTAAAATCAAATGCATTTGCATATTTAGGGATCGAGTTCTATCGTCTGCACTATGCAGGAACTTGACTAATTGACCGGCCAGTTATGGTCCAATGTTGACAAAAAACTTAATTTATAAATACAATTGGCTTTTAGTCTAGTGGCATGTGATAAGTCCACTAAAGACATGTACATTTGTATATCAAGAGATCGCCGCTTGTATTATGCAAGAACTTGTCTAATGCACCGAGCAGTTGTAACTAATATTAACAAAAACAAAAAAAACTTAAATCATAAATTCATTAAAGTTATTATACGAGTAATTACTAATTGGTCTTTTTTATGAGTTTAAGATTTGCTAGTTCCATCATATTCTTTAGCAAAGAAATATCTAATATGTTCAAGCAAATCATTCAAACAAAATTATTTTTATTATTATCGGATAATACAAACGAAATTGTTTTATATGATAGCTACCGTACAAAACAAAAAGGCAAAAATATAATCAATCTCACACTTGCATTGAAACTTTATTATAGCACACTTGCATTGTACAAAGGTCCACAAATAATGTGTAAACAAATATTGAAGTCAACTATAATCAAATGTTTACTTTGACATATATTGATCTGTAGGAGCAGTACTTGGTGTTCCATTCCCATAGTTTACTTGACTTTGAGCAAGTATCCCATTCCAACCTGCAATTAATAAACAATTTTCTTCACAAATATTCAAAATCCACATATACATATATCATTAAATGTTCCTTCATAAATAAGTCATGTCATGGTAATATAATCACAATAGTTTTTCTTTTTCTTATCGGTATTAAAGGTAATCTGGACTAATCTGACTAATCTCACCGATATGAAAACTCGTCTACATAGATTAAACTATTGACACTTCAACACTTTGAATACTTTGACTCATACATATTTGATTCTAAAGCTGAGTATTAGAGTTAGTACCTAGAGAAGGATCGAGATTTCTAGCCTTGAGTTCTCTGTATTCTTGACAAAGAGAGCAACAAGAACATAAAACATGAGTGGCACAATCTGAATACGGAGCTTCAACAAGATTGAATCTTCTTCTTATTTTCTCTCTATACTTTGATCCCATCACCCATTGTGAGCATAAAGCTGGCATCATCAACAAGTATATGAAACTTCCAAGGGGACAAGCTGCATAATAAAACATTTCAATAAGAATTTGACTTATGAAGATTCTGATTTTGATTTCAAATATTGTAAACAAGAACATACTCATCTCTCCTTCATCCATTACTTCTGCTATTTGCCCGAATGTCACACATGGTAAGATTGTTGTCATAACAGCTGAAAAATGTTTAAATATTAATATATCACGATTAACAAGGTCTGATCCATCTTTTAAACTTTTTTAGAAGTCTAAACATCACATGAAGATTAACCACTTGACCAAGGATATTTTCCCGACTTTTTTTCTAATCTTAAATAGTTGTATAAGAGTGAATATAGATTACAATACCATTGGTTTGGTCTTCTTGACAATCAAACAAACCAGTACTCCATGGAGTTCCAACAGAGAGATTAACATTAGCTTGGTGATAATTTGGTGGTGCGAATTGACTCACTCGAACTCCGGTTTGTTGGATGGGTGTACCGGTTTGCTGAACCGGAATTCCATTGTTTGGATTTTCCCCTGGTAGAGTAGAAGTGACACGACCCATTGGTTGATATGTAACAACTAACAAGCTAGCTTTAACGTTTAAGGGTTGATTTATAGAAGAAGGAGAAGCTTTCTAATTTTCTTTAGCAAAGAAATAAACAATTATATTCAGTAGAAAAATTGAGGTTTTCTTATTGAACCCGTAAAGAAAGAAGACGTATCAAATTATATAGTTCACATTTTTGTTTGACTTTTCAACGGTAGAGAAACTAAAAGACAAAGTGAGACAGACTCAACGTCTCGGGCCATTCATAGTTTTATATATATTTTTCGAAAGCAAGTTGCGAGCAAAATCAATTTGATCTTATTGAGTTTCAAATCTATTTATTTACTAACAATATATTTAAAAAAATAACATTTTTATCGGTTTCAAGCTTACTAAATAGCATATTGATATACATCATTTTTATTGGATTCAAACTTACTAACTCACATGTTTTTAAACCTTTCGATCTTTGTGAAACAAAGATCTAAAATGTATGAGTATAGTCGATATAATAACACTAGACACAACAGAACAATGTGTGATGCTAATATAAGTACATCATCTCATATTACAAATAATTAAGGTACGTTCGATTTCAATTATTAATTTATGCATGTCTAATGAATTCAAGTAGTTTCAACTTTTAGTTTAAATTTAGTTTAGGGTTATAGAGTCTAAGTGAATCATGACTCAAAACTCCAATTTGTGGAGATTAAATCTTGTATTGGCATAATAATAAATATTATTCACGAAATTACTAATTACTTCATGAAAAAATTGTATATTTTTTTCTAACAATTTAAAATTTAAAATAAGACATTAAAATATTAAAAAATTATAACTTCTAGTTTTTCTTAATGTACTTTTAAGGTTGTTAATCTCTATGAAACTCTAGCAATACCAGTCTAATTTGAGCATAGTGGCTTTTGAGAAGCATTTTTTTTGTCAAAAACTTTTTAATAATTGGAATTGTTTCCATGATCCAAATTTACTAACGTATAAATTTCTAAGACATTTTTCAAAATATATGTTAAACAATATTTAATAAAAACAAACTCGTGCATCGCAGTGGTCCATATATAGTTTTAATTTAGGGAAATTATCAAAAATGACTCACTAAATCAATTTGAATGCAAAAATAGACCCCTTTTGTTTTGATCTCCAAAACTAACCCACAAGGGTAGAGAAATTATTGTTTTACCCTTAATGACTAAACAAAAAAACTGATAAAATAATTACCTTTATACCCATCGGCGAGTTTGGAGACTTCACGTGAAGTCTCCTCATTCAAATCGGGAGACTTCACATAAAGTCTCCGCACTAATTATGCAAATATAATTATAATTAAAATACTAATCAT
>OVBA01004153.1:0-24657 GCA_900406435.1 Lepidium aucheri | reverse complement strand
TAGGTATTAGAGAAGAGAAGTCGAAATCAAAGATCAAGTTTAGGTTAAGAGTAACGAAGGGTTTAGCAAAGGCCAAAGGGAGGCTCTGATACCATGTCAAGAAGAGTTGCTCAATAATNTAAGGTGTCGTGTACAATATATAGGAATGAGTTTTAACCTAGAAGGCATAAACTAAACCGAAATTACATAACCGAAATTAAAATATTAAACTATCGGATCCTCCTAATAATCTCTGGTTCGAAGTACTCATATTGTGCATACCAAACTACCGGTAAAGTATACGATCCTAAATACTCCTACTAGAATTCCCTTCCAAGATACCTACTCAAAACTACCTAAGTAAGAGATACCGCAAATATCGGACCGAGCCATGTCTTCTACGTCCAGTACAGGATGGAGCCAAATTTCCAAGGATATCTGGCCATGCTCACCCAAAGTTCGTTGACTAAAAACTAATTATTTGAAGTTAAAAGACCGATAAGCTTTTCAAAGACTATCCATTTATGTGAATAAATTATTTTATTAGCTTTTATGAGTGCATTGATGGCATTCAACATGTTTTATAACATCAGTTAACAATTAAATTGTCATTTAAATGACTTACTTCTTTAGGTAACAAAGGTTGCAGTCATTGACAAGTACCACATTGGCCCCAATCACCTCCTTCATAATGCCTAGGCGATTATGTCTTGAAAAAAAAACCATAGTATCTTGGATGGCTGAATCAGATATCTTTTTTTTTTGTCACAAATCTGCTTTTTCTATTGAATTAGAAAGTTCAAGATTACAAAGCCAAAACGAAATTAAAATACAACATACATAATCAAGCATCCAGGTAGAGAAACTCAAACACACTGGGACTATAAGATAGAAGATGAAATATTGTTCTTGGATCAACAAGGAATCCTAAACTATTCCTGGTTTTGTCGCCATATAGGACGGTTGAACAGTAAGGGGGGCTCGACGAAGTAATCGATCTGAGCTTTGGTAAAAGTCCTCTACAAAGGAGGAGTAGCTTATCTCCCATAGGAAGAAAGACATTACAGCTATATTCTTCACGAGAATTAGCATAGATTCAGGACATATAATTGATAGATAAACCTCGGCATTCTTTAGAATCCATAAATAAGTTATTTTCCTCAGAAAGCCCAATTAATAAACCCAATAGAAAATAAACTGTAGAATATCTAATTAAATAACAGGCCCAATACCTTAATCCACCATCTTGCAAGCCCATGTAGGACCCAACATCAAAAACCCTAGATCTAGGATATCTTGCGCCACTGTTCAAGGAGCCGCCGTTGACTGTGAGCAAGCTCATCGCTATACACGTTGAAGATTGCGGTGAGGTGAGGCGGAGGTTGGTGATGGTGGAGGTAGACTGTGACAAAGCAAAGTCTAACTTCGGGAAATCGTTAAGAGACCCAAGAAGGGGAACCCGACTCAACCGGTAGATTGACCGAGAAAAAAGTTCTACGGTAAGTATTGCATGCTCAGAGTTACACATCCGATGAAGGAAGCTGGTGGTGTAGATGTTGAAGTTATCCTCATCCTCAGAAGAAAGAGCTTCAAACATCATCTCCGGCCAAGATTCCGACGAAAAGGCACTGCACAAAACAGATTGAAGGAAGAATAGAGATAAAACATACAGAAAAAGAAAGAGAAGAGGAGAAGAGAAGAAGAAGAAAGAAGAGAGAAGCAGAGAAGAAACACAGGAAAGAGACAAAAGAAGAAGAGGAAAAGAGCAGAACAAAAAAAATAGTTGCAGAGGAGATAGACAAAGAAGACACA
The DNA here is from genome assembly GCA_900406435.1 of Lepidium aucheri. NCBI lineage: Eukaryota > Viridiplantae > Streptophyta > Magnoliopsida > Brassicales > Brassicaceae > Lepidium > Lepidium aucheri. The sequence continues at coordinate 22,866 of OVBA01004153.1, read as the reverse complement.
AAGGGAAAAGAAGAAAGGAGAAAAATAACAAATAGGTGAAAAGCAAAGCAAAAAGATAAAAGAAGAGATCCGGCACCGGCGGCGGCGACGGAGAAACGAAGAGTTTGAGGTTTCTTGATTCTTGGGCTTAGGAGAAAACTCGAATCAGATATCTTAAGTTGCATTCCAATTAATTAAAAAAACGAGAGAACACTACAAGAAAACTGGATATCTGTAGCGCATGATATTCATTATCATTGATATCTATAGCACTTCTAGAAAAGATGTATGTGCTCCTTTTTTTTAGAGCGTTTTTTCGAAATGCAATTATATTGTCCACTTAATATAACACTTATGTTTTTAGGATAACATAATTTATAATAACATTTAGTTTTTGTTATAGTAGTTTTATTTATAGCATTTTTTGTTGCTATTTTATAAATATAATAGCATTTTTTGTTTATTTGTACTCCAATATTTTTAGATATTTAAATCTAGCTAAAATAAATTTGAAACCTGATAAACTTGGGAAATCTAATAAACCTGATAATCTATACAATAATAACAATCTCAATAAAGACAATCTATGGCTTTGTCCTCTCATTCGTATCTTTTCATCTATGGTTTTATTTCATACAGTTGTGACTATTCATTCGTAACTTTTCATTGTGTTTTTTTAATATATAGACACCATATACAGTTGTAGTTTTATATAACATATTTTCAATTGCACCTTTTGAAATCTATTTATATTCACTCTTTGAAATCAATTTTGCGAAAAGATCTTGACAGGAATGATGAGGAAGATATACAAGAACAAATGGACCATTAAATTCATAAAAACACTGTTTAATCGCTGCCATTATCTTTTTGTTGTACTACAAACTCACGAAAACAATTTCTAATTGACAAAATTGAAATACAACTTTCGATTCGTTTGTGAAACTAATATTTCCTCTTTTTGGGCAAAATGTTAAGTTTATAAATTTGTGTTCATAATCAAGTAAATAAATAATCGAGTGTTTTATTTTGAAAAAATAGTGATTAAAAATATCACATCAATAAACAGAAACTTCCATGAAAATATTCAATAGTAAAAAACATATTTTCATAATCATATAGTTACAATGAAAAAACACAACTATAGAACTAATGATACCTTTTGGAATGTAACTTCCAACAAATGAATAGTTCTAATTTTTAAAAGTAACCTTTCATAATTTATAAATAAGTAGTCAACTATCTCACAATTAACAATTTCAAAATATCAAAATGGGAGATAGAAAGCTTTGTGAAGATTTATCTACATATAGTTTGTTACCTAACATTAGAATGAAAAGGTGTCAACAACATGTACTTGTTAGAATATGGGAAGCAAGAAATCCAAAACGAATGGGTGCATTAGTAAGTTTAAATTGTCTTTTGTTAGATGAAAATGTATGTATTTTGTCTGCCATTAAATTTTATAATTAGATAATTTTTCAAATTTTATGTATGGTTATTATAGGATGATACAATTCTTGGAACTGTCTACTCTATATACTTTAAACAACTGAATGATATTATTAAAGAAGTAGATACTTATTTAATAAGTGAATTTAAAGTTTGGAAAGTCTATGGAAATTATAAAGTATCTAATCATCAACTTACATTGTGTTTTAACAATGACACAACATTTCAATGAATCAAAAAACTTTGGGAAAACTATACAATTAAAAAATTTACAGTTTTCTAATTCCAATGAGTTTCATGAACTATCAAACACAAATATTAAGTTTAATGGTTAATTTTGTTTACTTTCTAATACTTCCTTAAAGTTCTATAATTTTTTGTAAACATTTTAACAAAACTACATTTTTTATATATTCACAGATGTAATCGGTGTTATAAGGACTTCAAAATATAGATACCAACATTGATACTTCGTAATTAATTATAGACTTTATAACGAAAATGTATTATTTAACTTCACTACGTATAAGTTCAAGCACCTTTGAATTTCTTTCTATGCTTTTAAATGGTTGTCTAGTTTGATTAAAACCAAATAATTTAAATTGTGTTACAACAGAAATCATAAAACACAAACCTAAAAAAGATAAATCGATTCCAAAAAACATATGGTTTAACAAGCTTCTGCATCACAATAGTTTCATTTTATCATTAGGCCAAGCCACCATACTACCTTTGGCATCATCAATACATTGAATTTCAGAACTTTGCCTCCACAGTTTAGCATCTCCAATCTTTAAAAAATCTACCAAAATCTTCAAAGCATTAGGACCAAGAGGAATAAAGTGCACAAGATCAGTTGGATTAGTTGAAAAAACACGGTCCGCTGCCACAATTTTACTTGAACTGAAGCAATCATACAAAAACACTTCTTGTTACCAATTTTGCTACTACTACATGTGCTTTTACTTTATACTCTAGCAATTAAAATTGTAAAACACAACAAATATAAGTAAAAGAAACATATAAATGATAGATACAAACATAAGAAAAGCAAAAACAGAAGGGACATTTAGCATTTACCGCAGGTGATGTTTTAGGTGACTCCACCGGTTTGCTGAATAAAGCAATCTTATCCAGTGGCCATGCAATAGTCATAGTTTTAGCATCACCATTACTGCCATTTTAGAACTTGGCCTCCACAAAAAAGCTTTCAGATCAATTATCTTCTCAACCTTCATTATTGCAGTATTAGGACCCAAGGAAATATGGTTGACCTTTTCAATTAGATCAATTGAATAAATTATATCCTCAACAACAACTTCACAACCATTATTCCAAGCATAGATGTTGTAATTCTTTTCTGATTCACTAGAGGCCTCAAGATTCATGCATATATATTAGTCATCTCACTATTGAGGTTGAAAGTACTACCAATCAAGAATTATAAACACCTTAAAACTTACTTTGGATCTAGCAGGTTTAACACCAGAGGAGCTGCAGTCAGGTGAGTCCAAACTAATCACGTTAATTGAACAAGCTATTAATAGCTTCACCAGAATAATCACCAATTGAACAGGTTGTTCATGTATGCCTCCATAGATAAGCATCTAGACTTGAAGAAGATTTCACAATAATAGCTAAGACCGATTGGAATTTGACCAATCCTATACCTTGGTTCCGCCGAGCAAATTTCTCCTTCCTCAATAACATTATTTTTGATTAAATACCAATCAAATATTTTACAACTAATAGATCATGTGCTTTTGTTCGAAACATTAGATTTAGCCTCTACATCTGCGCATGATGACTAACAAGGAAAAAAAGAATTGGTTAAAAGCTTCTTTTATTGTCCATCATTGAAAACAAAAGTGAAACTTAATCTTCAAGACACTAATTTGATTATAAAAATCTTCAAAACTTTGTCATCATGTCTGCTTGTGAAGCTACAAGCTTCTGAGCATATGAGTCTCTAGCATTCATGTACTCTAACTTGGTCAGACTAATCCCTCTGTCCATCTCTCTAACTTTTCCATATCTACCTTTTCCAAAAACTTGGCTGATAGAGTCTTCTCTTATATTTCCAGTGGATGTGGAGTCTGTTTGACTATCGATTGATTGTATCCTCTTCTTAGAAATATGTGAAACAAGTTAATTGAATGAGACATAAGAATCTGTTCCAATAACCTCAACAATAAAGTAATTGCTATTTTCTTACAATCTTATTGAAACACCCCGACCTGGATTTTTCCAATCTGTGGCCGAAGTATTCCTAACCACCCCTCTTTATTACCCAGTTATTCAACCAACTATCCCAACTGACTAAGTAATACGAAGGGAGGGAATTTAATTCCAATCTTGGGCATCTTTTGGTTGGCTTGATTTTTGATGACGGGTGTTCATTGTCTTCTGCTCACTTAGTCTTGATCATTGATCCGAACCCAAGGATATGTTTTGGGTCTTGGTTGAGTCTTAGCAGATTCTTCCCGACTAAGTCGCTCGCTTTACCGCATTACCCTTTGAATTAAATCCTGATATTTTTTCTCCCTTTTTGTGTCTTTTTCATGTGTGTGGAATGATTTCAAGGCACAATATTTATAAGGGTCAAAGAAGTCGTTCGTATGGTCACGTCCGTTAGTATGTTGCGTCCGTTTGTATGGTCACACCTGTTCATATGAACATGCCAGTTCATAAGGTCGTATCCATTCGTACAGACGTATCTGTTCATAAGGTCGCAGCCATTCATACAGATGCATTTGTTCGTACAGACACGTTTGTTCATAAGATCGTGCCTATTTGTATGAATATGACTATCTTACTTGTGTCCATTCGGTCGTGACCCTGAAAACTATCCCTAAGCTCGTAACATTGATCCTTTTGAGGATAAGGGATGTTACAAACTTACCCCGTTAAATTGGATTTGTACTCGAATCTGGATGAAGTTTTTCATATTGCACGTCATCCGTCCAAGGATCATGCATGCTCTGATACCACTTGAAATACCCCGACCCAGATTTTCCCATTAAGTGGCCAAAGTATTCTAACCACCCTCCGTATCACCCAATTATTCAACCAACCATCCCCATTGACTAAGTAATACGAAGGGATGGAATTTAATTCCAATCTTTGGCATCTCTCGGTTGGCTTGATTTGTGGTGATGGGTGTTCATAGTCTTCCGCTCACTTAGTCCCGATCTTTGATCCAAACCCAAGGGTATGCTTTAGATCTTGGTCGAGTCTTAGCAGATTTTTCTTGATCCCTAAGTAGCTCACCTCACCACATTACCCTTCAAATTCGACCCTAATCCGTCTGGACCCTTGAGTTGACTTCTGAATCATCCCAATCCACCATATACTTAGCAAAACCTTAGATTTCGTCCCTTTATGAGATTTTCCTCCCTTTTCGTGTATTTTTCATGTGTGTAAAATGATTAAGCACAATATTTATAAGGGTCAAAGCATCCGTTCGTATGGTCACGTCTGTCTGTATGGTTGCGTCCGTTTTTATGGTCACGCTTGTTCGTATGAACGTGCATGTACATAAGGTTGCATTCATTCGTACAGACGTGTCTGTTCATAAGGTCGCACCCATTTTTACTGACGCATATGTTGGTACGACAACATTTGTTCATATAGTCGCGCCTATTCGTATGAATATGACTATTTTGCTCGTGTCCATTTGGTTGTGACCCTGAAAACTATCCCTAGGCTCGTAACATCGATGCTTTTGAGGATCAGGGATGTTACATGTATCTTCAAATTCTTTCTTCACAGGTCTCCCATTAAAGTGAGTGTGTCATGCCAACCAGACCTTGGTTCTAGTCACCTTCCTTGGGTCAGGGCTCTTCTTTTTCTAGTTAAACATGGTACCTAACTTTTATATGTTTCTAAACTTCAATACATGCCATACATGGAAAAAGTACATACCATTTCCATAACTAGACCAAACATTCCTTTCCTACTTGTTGTGTGAGAAATTTGAGACTACAAAATTAGGAATTCTCATTGTCATAATCTAGAATCATCAACAAGCACATGAACTACAAAAGAAAACAATAGGAATTGCATAACCTTAAAAGTTTTGGAAGTCATACTCTTCACTCAATTGTTCCAAGATGCAAGCAACTGAATGTTGCTTGTTCAGTTGCTTGGTTTTAACCTAAGCTTCTTAGTGGAACTCTTAGTTTTCTAAAGATTAGAAACAAGTTTAGATTTAGAAGCCCTCTTGATAGCACCCATCTGTTTGAAAATAGAATCTCTTTGGGAACCTTCCTAAAAATTAAATCTTGCCAACAGAGTTATATAGTACTGAATACTAGCTACGTTACGTAACTAACATATTAAGTACCTTAATTAAATCCCATATTATATCCTTATTTGCACGGTCAACTGACCTTTAATCATATAGTAGTACCAGCACATATTCCCTCACAAGAGAACCGAGAAATGATGAAAGTGTCACAAGACCTTCCCTGAATGTTCTCCACTAACAGAAAAGTCTACATTTACCTTCTCCATAGCTTCTTTTGCCAGTTTATGCATCTTAGTTGGCCCTCACTTTCTTTGTACCTTATGTACCCTAAAGCTATCATAATGGGTTGTAACCCATGGGTCGGACCCAACCCATCTCACCATGGGGTGGATATCGGTTATAGGTTTTAATCTCATTTAGAAGAGGGTCTCGCGGACCAGTCCCCTAAAACTAATAGATTAAACGGGCAAAACCCATAGCAAGAAGCGGGTTAATGGGTAACCCACTAAATATCCACATCATTAATTATATTCAGTAATTAGTAAACATTTGCAAGGCATATAATATTATAATATACCAAAAAAGTAAACAAAAAAATAAGATTTTAGAGAAAAAAAGGAAAACCTAATACCTTAAATATTTTAAGTTATTAAGTAGCCTTTTGTCTTCTACCTCCTTTGTGTCTTTTTACTGCAAAAACATAGAAAGAAAAAATCGAAGAAAAACATAGTGTCATGTGTACACTCAATTTTGGTTGCCACTAAATCGAAAAGATCTTCTATATCCACACTTTTTAAATCTTTATAATATGTATATTTGAAATCTATCTTTGTTTGTGATTTATATTGAAGCTTAGGATAAAAGATATCAATATATTAATCGATTTGGCTGAGAAGTGTATATTAATTGATTTTCCACCTCCATATACAGTTATTGATTTGGCTGAGAAGCTTATTGAAACATGGAAAAAGTGGGGAATCGAGAAGAAGGTATTTTTCATTACTCTAGACAATGCTAAAAATAATCGTAGCATGCATAACATAGTGAAATCTCAGCTTGTTATGCAAAATGATTTGTTGTGGGGAGGAGAGTTTATTATGTAAGATGCTCAGCGCACATTCTTAATCTTGTTGTTCAAGAACCATTAAAGGTAGTTGGAGATTCTTTGCATAAAATTAGACAAAGTATCAAATTTGTTCAGTCATCTGATTCTCGTGGGAAGCTATTTGATAGATGTGTTGAGTCCGTTGGTATTAAACTCAAAGATGGTTTACTATTAGATGTGCCAACTCGATGGAATTCAACATATAAGATGCTTGACAGGGCTATCAAGTTTTGATCTGCTTTTGAGAGCCTTAAAACCATTGAGAAAAGTTACATATTTCTTCCAACAAAGGCTGAATGGTTAAAAGGAAAGATGATGTGCAACTTCTTACGACCATTTGATGACATTACTCGTTTGATGTCAGGTTCTACTTACCCAACTTCAAATTTATATTTTATGCAAGTTTGGAAAATTTAGATGTGGTTGAATGAAAACGAGAATTGTAAGGATGTCATTTTTTGTGAAATGGTTAAGGCTATGAAAGTGAAGTTTCATGAAAATTAGGAAGACTACAGTGATATTCTTGGCATGAGTATAGTTTTTGATCCAAGATTGAAGTTACAACTTGTAGAGTATTGTTTCTCTAGACTGAACAAGAATACTTGGCAAACAAAGTTGGAACATGTAAGTGGTAAGTTAAGTATTCTCTTCAATGCATATAAGAGCAAGTCCAACTCAATTACCTCAGAAACCTGTGAAACTATGAGTGGAGACATTAGTAATAACGTATAAGAGGATAAAGGACTTTTTGCTAACTATGAGGTTAGTGGTTAACTTTTTATAATAATGGTTTCGTAATTGGTATAATGGCATTCTACATAACATATTCTAATATCCTAATAATGGTTTGTTAATGAAATAGGACTTCTTATCTTTTCGTACAAGCAAGATATAGAAGTTGTCTTCTTCTGAGAAATGTTCAAGGTTTAATTTGTAGTCGTAATTGGTTGCATGGATTCAAAGCTTATGAAAATGAAATATATTTGATTTTATTTCAAACTTTTAGAGCTAGTGTGCTAAATTAATTTAGATTACTTATGCATTTTATGTGTGATATATGCAGTGGAGGAGGATGAATTTGAGGATCCATTTCTTTCTACTCAATCTAAGGATGCTTGAAAACATGGGATCATGAAACAATACAAGTTATTTGTGAAAAAATTATTTTATCAAACTCAATTATTTGATTGGTTTTCTTTACTGATTTCTTTTATTAGAGATATTGGATTTATTTTTATATGCTTTTAAGATTTTTAAGTAAAACAATGATATTGAATGAATTATTATTATAATATTTTTTTTGACTTATGAGACAAGTGTGACTTATCTTTTAGATTTTTACTAAATGTTTTGATTCTAGTATTGATAAACACAAATACGCAATAACAAAGTTTCATAGCATGTGATGTGAATTACGTAGTGAATTGTCTTTCTGACTAAATGCAATATAATTAAGTTGAATGATTTAGATCTAAAATGTAACCCGTGGGTTGTCTGCAAAGTGTAATGGGTTGGGTTTGGGTTTAGTAATGATGAACTGCGGTTTTTGCGGGTCGATTCATTATGGTACGAAAAATAAATGTCCGAAAAATAAATACCCAAGGCAGGATGGGTTTAATGGGGTTCGTTGGCCCACTATGACACCTCTATGCACCTTCTGCTGGGGTATTTCTTCTTCTCCACTCACTTGAGACGTAACCCCTCTACTCGCATGCTCCTCAGTATCAGCTGCTTTCTCTGCCTGTTGTTCTACACCTTCTTCTTCTGGTTCTATTTCTTAATTTTCTGAATCCACTTTTTCTCCAACTTGACCATCTTCTTCTTTATTACTGTTGTCAATAGCGTTCACATGATTCCTATTCACTTCCTCCACATGATCCTGATTCACTACCTACACATGATTCTAATTTACAGCCTTATAAGTGACCATCTTACTTGGATTCTTCTTCTAATTTTTTCTCACCGGCACCTCGAGAGTGCTAGCATCCGCACCTAGTTGACGCTTGCTATGTCGGACAACATTCTCATATGCTTTCTTGTTGTTCATTTTTGTTCCTTACACATCCACAATTGAATTTTAAAAATTATTAGTACTGACATGTTGAATGAAAAACAAAATAAACACATCAAATCTACAAACTAGTCAGTGGTGGTTATTATTCTAGTAAGACCCCTTCATAGTCATCCCTAACACAAACATTCATCATCAGATGCTTGGTTACTCATGTCTTCATTCTGTTGTATTTATATTGTTCCATTGTCAAAATCTTCTTCTGTTTCCAATTCATGATAACCTCTCGGTGGCACTCACATAACTACATACCAAGAAGAAGACTCATCTTCTCTAGAGTAAAAAATTTGCGTTGCTTGCGATGACAGAATGTAAGGATCTTGTAGAAAGGGTGATTGATCCATATGTAGGTTTGCAAGAGTTAAGTCGCCTTCTTCCTTTACACCATACCCTTTGTTTGCCCAAACACATTTGAATTATGATACATGGAAATTGTGATAGTCAAGCATAATGATCTCCTTTATCTAACCATAGTAGACAACTATGTCATCCTCATATCCTCATGTCTACTATCTCGAGCACTAGCTCTGTACATACTGAAAGCTTCATATGTCACTCCACTAGTCTGAGTCTGCCTCTTTACATCCTCTCCAAAATTGATGGGACATTAATGATGTACCCCTTATAGCTTTGAGCATCATGTCTTTGGCCAAATGCCAACCATCTCAACTTTTCTGAAAGAGACTCTGAATTTGTTGGTATCTAATTAGAAAGTAATTGCATTAGTCAATGAATACAAAATAAGATAAAATAGGATCTGAAATTTAAATATATTTTTATCTAAACTTTGCCTTTATCCACTCTGGAAACCTTTCAATATGAAGTTTCCAACAAAGAGTCTCGTTTCTTGCACTTCTACCATCAGTAGCCTGTAATTCTTCCAAATACATACTGTTTCCCAAGATTGAAAAGTCATAATTCATATAATTAATAATAGTTAGTGACAAAATAACAAAACATAAGGTTCCATAACTGCTCTATTAAGCAAGATATACCGATAAGCTATGTCTCGTTCTTTATCTTAAAGTGTAACTTCTTGCGGTTTCTGAATTGGATGAACTTCAAGGATGTGTTTATCACATGAAAATCTTCACTACGGTTCAGGGGTTCTTCCATTAGTAGACTATTCTTCGAAAACACTAAAAAGAAGGCAAGGCACTCTTTAGCCAAGTATCTCTCTGCCATACAGGCTTCTGGCCGTGCAAATTTTTTTACAAATGGCTTCGGTGTTTTCATATACCTATAGCTCAATCACATAACATAGTGGTCAATAATACAAACAAGTAAATGAAAGAGCAGTAGATAAATAAATGAAATTAAATAAAGGAGTACCTCTCAATTGATACATCGAGCAGAAATGTACTAGTCCACCCAAGTGTGCCTCTCTTCCTAGATGTAGAGGAAGATGGAACATAATATCGAACAATGAAGGTGGGAAGAACCACTAAATTTGGCACATTGTCTCAACAAACTTAGAATCAAGTGAAATCAGTTTCTATAGATCTATCACACGCTGACATAACATGTTGAAGTAGTAGCATAATTGAGTGACATCAACTCTTGGTCCTTTTGGCAATAATCCTCTAAAAGCAGCTGGCAGTAGATTTTGCATCAGGATGTGATGATATTGCGACTTCATACCACTAATAACAGGAGGTTCAAGAGAAGCACAATTAGAAATATTACCAGAATAACAAGCCTCTAAACTTAGATAACCTCTCGCAAAATAGCTTCTTTCTTTGTAAACCAAAAAACAGCTGATGGTAGGTAAGTTCTATTTTCCCTTATCTGAATGTGCAACTTTCTTCTAATTCCCATTTCCTCCATGTATTTCCATGCCTTGACTCCATCTTTTGATTTAGCATTATTCATCATAAAAGACAATATAGCGACTGAGAGCTATTTTTCCTCATGCATCACATCGATCTTATGGCGAACCGGCAAAATCCTACGATAATGAATCAAAAGTGTTTATAAACAATACGATTACACATATTAAACTAATAGTATTGAAAACTACTAACCTTCCAATACGGTAAGTCAAAATATATTAATCGTTTCTTCCACCGCCATTGAGCAGTGCCCCTTCATATTCTTCCTCTGAACCCACATCAACTTAAGATAACTCAGCTTGTTACCTTTTACTATCTCTACTTAACAGCTTACAAAAGTAATTCCTGAACTCCTTAACCACCTCAAATATTTCTGCTCCTATTTGAATTATGCTTGTAGTGCCACTCTGTACAGTGTTATCAAACCATCCTATTCTACATCTATATAGATGTCTAGGTCTAAGCCGTTTCCTATTGCCTAAGTATACATACTTTCTACAAGACTTCAACCATTTATGTCGTGTGTCCTTCCCACATACAATACAAGCTTGATTTCCCTTTACTTTAAATTTAGACAAAGTTCCTAAAGCTGGATAATCACTGATACCCCTATCGTAACAACGCTTTAAGTCTGAATTCATCTTTCAGAAAACAGTCATGCACCTCTATACCTTCATTCCACAAATCTTTCAAATCTTCCATCAATGATTGTAAATAAATATCTATATTGTTGCTCGGTGCAGTTGGCCCAGCTATTAGCATGGTTAACATGATATTCAGAGCAATGGAGACATATTATAATTCACTAACAACACATGCCAAGTACTATATTTGGTATTTTTAATCGCAAAAGGTTCATACCGTCAGGAGAAATACCTAGCTAAAGGTATCTACGTTCCTCAGTAAACTTTGGCCACATGCTATTCACCCGAGCCCAAGTTATAGAGTCCATTGGGTGTCACATTGTACCATCTTCAGTTGTCATGCAATAATGCCAACGTAACTCCTCAAAAATATTTCTTGATGTAAACGTTCTCTGGAACCTTTGCTTGATTGGAAATTATCTAAGTACCTTCACATGAATTCCTTTCTTCACATTGCCACTATGTTTATCGACTTCCCATCTTGAAGCACTACATCTTGGGCAGGTTTCAAGCTTATCATACTCTTTCCTATAGATAATGCAGTCATTCTTGCATGCGTGGATGTTATAACAAAATCCAAAAACCTTCGAGAACCTCTTCACCTCATATGTGGACTTTGAAATCACATTGACAGCATGTAGCATCTCATAGGCCATCTTCAAAAGCTGATCAAAGTAGTTTTCTGATATTACACTCCTCACCTTTATCCGATAGAGACCAATTATGGTAGAGACTTTAGTGTAATTGAGACATGTCGAATACAGTGGTGTTTTAGATTCACTCAATTCTTACAAAACTCAGACTCTTTGTTTTTCTCACCATTTTCAAACTGAGGATCCATTAGGCTTCAGTGATTGTGAACTATCTTCATCATCTTTGTAAACTATCCTAAACATGTCATAAGCATCCAAACAAGAAATCTGATCATCATCCTTCTTAGCTTCCTCTGTGTCTCCATGCATACTCCACGATGTTCCCCTCTTGTATTTATGTCCATCCCTATAATAACCAAAAATGATCTCATATTGTATCTACAAGTTGATGACTAACATTGCGGCAATCAATGTATGGGCAGAGAATCTTAGTAAGATAACCTAGAGACTTCGCTGATGCATTCACAAGATTGTAGGCGCTTTCAACATACTCAAGGCTATTCCTGTAATGAAAACCATGAAGTCCAACAATCAATATAACTCAGAAACACATTTGAAATGTAAAGCATAAATATATGACAGATAGTTCTTACCTAGGTAACCAAACTCATGACTTCTCCATATTACACCATACACAACACAACTCCACGACCAATTATATACATATGTTAGCATAAAACAAATTGCTTAGACACTGGAAATAACTAACATTTGCAATTTCTTAAGAAACATGTCACAACTACAATAAGATAAAGGAATCACAGTCTTACCAGTCAGCAGAGTCTTCTGCGACAAAAGACTTGTAGAATTTGTTAAAAGAATAAATTTACGTAAGCAATATGACATTAAGAAAACCCTAATACTCATGAAACAAGAATAATAAATAGATAGTAAACTCACGAATTCACAAAAGCTTATGCGATGCAGGCTCTCACGAATCTGCAAAGGATTTCAATCAAAAAACAGGAAAAAAAACTCGACTACTAATGGAAACAATTTTAAATCATCAAATCGAAACCCAGTTTAAACCAAACCCTAATCAGTACCTTCGGCAACTGAGAAACTAGATCCAGAGAGCTAGCTGCAAAAAATGTTAAAGTAACTGAAAGATTAGTACCCAAAATGTGAAACCCCAACTTAAGCCTAAAAACCTTAGAAACTGACATACCTTCAATTGCATAGCCTGAACCAAAGCTACCTACAAAAAGAGAAAGTCAATCGAGAAGGGTTACTGTCGTAGTAACAATTTAAGAACCCAAAATCGATACAACCCCTAAACCTAGAAACATTAATTTACCCTAAAACCTCTACTTTTACCTGTGAAATTGGAATCGCAAGCCCAACGACGACGATGAGGGTGAAGATTTCTGGAGATAAGCTTTTTTCCAACTGAAAGAGAGTATGCAAAAGTGGAAGAGGAAGTTAGAATACAAGAGTTTTGTCTATGTATTTTTTGTAAGTGTTTAAGCACCTAAAGATTTCAACACGCGGGCAAAAAAAATTTTATCTCGCTTAAACCTATCATAACACTAATTAAACGGCACGTGCAATCTTAAACAAATTTATATTCCCGCTTATGATCACTTTTTACGCGGCCAAACTTTTGATAGCAAGACCAAATCCTAAATCCTATAAAAAAGTGGTGTCAAACTCTTTTATAGCAGAAAATCTAAAAACGCTATCATTAAGTGCTATATATACCTCAATTTCTCGTAGTGGAAATCCAAATAGCATAGCATATTGCTCAAAAACCCGATCAATGCCAACAACAGGAGGTAGAAGAGGAAATACTGGCCGGCCGCCTTCAAAGAAAAGCATATGAGATTTTAAAGGATCAAATTTTGATGGTGACCACCACCTAACAGAGAGAACCAAAAAACACAAGGTTGTCAACAATATTTAACGTTCACACACACATAAACTATTTAACAAACCATGGTATCATCTAAATTGATATACAAGAGTAAAAGACTATCTTAGATTCACCCATTGAATAGAGATCAGAAAGGGATATAATTAAAATTCAAGCCTTTCAAATCTTGAAACAGCTGTACATGAAGAAACAAATACTATAGATGGTTTGGCAACTTGAAGAATTTGTGTTGTGAAAGTGTGTATGCATTAGCTCAACTAGATGAGCAGTGGACAAACTGGAACATAATTTAGATCAACCTAGAAGATTTCCCACTTCTAACGTAATATGTACTTAGAAAACAAGATCCCATAGTAGACGAACTTATTGACTGTGGTGATATGGCATTGGATGTAATTGTGTGGTGAATCAGATGAGCGAGTATTTGACAATTTAAAAATATGTACATTTTCATCAGAAAATAGACAAAAGGGTATTTACCAATGCCTGGTCTTCAAAATGAGAGTGTCATGGAAGCTTGAAGCCTTTGCCCACGAGCTGTCAAGAATTTCAACATCAATTCTATAGCCCTCTTTATATACAAGAGATTCTAACTCACCACCATTAGCATTAGCTGACCACCTGAACCAGCGGTGGAAGGTAATGTATGATCAGTTTGAAAACTATATATAAACCATGGTATTCTGACACTTTATGTTACTCATATACCTCCATTTTATCGGTTTAAAGCTCATTAATTTCCATGTTTTCAGATTGTTAGTTTGCTTTGGAGAGTCTTTTTAGGTCAAAAACAGGTTAAATTCGGATTATGCCCTTAAAGCTTGGCCGAGGATGAATTAGAGCAATATTTGGAATTTTAGAATTTTGATCGATCGATCACTACACTTGATCGATCGATCATCTTTTCTTCAGTAAGAGACGCTCGCGATCTACTAATCGACCAACACCTATTGAAGATCGAGCAATTGGCCTTGATCGATCGATCAACATCCTTGATCAATCGATCAGCAAAGCTGACAAGGACAAAAACCTAATTTACCTATTTTACACCTACGTTTTTAAGACCTATATGAGACCAATTTTTATTATGTTTTGGAGAGACTCATTACGTGAGAACAACCTGTATTTGAGATTTTGGGAGAGATATTTCGATCCTTACACCATTGGAGAAGAATTTTGAACCCTCTTATTTTAATACAATTTACTTTTATGTTTTTCAATATATATTGCAATATGTTCTTCTTCTTCACCATGTTTGAGTAGTTCCCCAATCAAGTTTAGGATTTTCTAGGGTTGCAGGCAATTTATGAATTAGGAATAAATAGGAATTGATTGATGTGTTCTCCACCTAATTGATATACTTAAGGCTTAGATTATAGTAGCTAACTAATCTATGATATTAGATTACCTAACATTCCAAAAGCTTGTTCGGAAGTTGGATCCTCTTTAGGTGAGCAATCAATCCTTAACCGCAATAGCTGATGTTAAGGTTAATTGTGGACTTATCAGACCTAATCGATAATGCATATTAGTTTTCTGGTACCAACAAGAGTTAGGACCACTAGGTTACTGGATATAGTGATTGATACCACGAGAGTGGGTTGGTTATAAATTTATGTATGAGTCGAGATTGTTGAATGAATGCTACCTGAATTATTTCCTGGTTCAAATTCCCTACTTTCCCGAAGAACTTCCTAAGCTTGGTCCTTTAGTCCATTTATTTTTTTATCGTTAGTTCTGTTTGATTTAGTTTACAAACAACCTTCTAATCGTCTTAGCTCTAGTTTAGTTTCAGAATTGATAGTATGATAACTTGGTCCTTGTGAATATGATCCCTAGATTACTACTCGATTTGATGTGCACTTGCAGTAGATAGCTTAGGGTTAAAACCTGATACGCATCAAGTTTTTGGCGCCACTGCCGGGCAACAATATTGTCGCCTTTCGATTTATGACTAAGTTTTAGTCTAAGACATCTTTTATTTACATTTTTTTTGTTTTTATTTCTTTTGTATTTCAGGTACAATGAGCAATCCAGATGCCAACAGTGACTATCAGGGTCAAGATGGCACTGCTACAGTTGCACAATTGGTAAAAGTGGAATAGAACAGATGCAGTGACAACTGAATTCTCAGCCACATCATCGAACAATAGGTGATTCGGACAAGCCTCATCGGTTCTATCAGAACAGGTCTGCCATCGTTATTCCTCCTTTGCAGGGAAAACACTATGAGATCAAGCCTCAGCTGATTGAGTTAATCAAGCAGTATATTTTCTGAGGTTTATCAGCTGAGAACCCCATGGACCATATTGAAGACTATGAGGATTTGTGCAATTTATTGAAGTCTAACGAAGTCCCTGAGGACTTTGTCAGGTGAAAATTGTTCCATTACTCTTTGGCTGACAAGGCATCAAAATGGCTTAAGTCCCTTCCACCAGGATCATTAAAGATGTGGGACGAAGTTAGAGCAGCTTTTCTGAATCAATTCTACCCCAAGTCTAAGACTGCTATGCTGAGAAACAAGATCACTACCTTTCAGCAGCAAGTTGGTAAGTCCTTTTGTGAGGCTTGGGAGAGATTCCGAGAGTACCATAGAGATTGTCCACATCATGGGTACTCAAATGAGCAGATTTTGAGTATCTTCTATGAAGGAGTTGATTGGGACTACAAGAAGTCTCTAAACGCTGCCAGCAATGGCGACTTTATGACTAACACTAAGGAGCAAGCGTTTGCTCTCATTGAGAACTTGGCTGCTACCTCGAGTTATCATAGTCTCGGTTATGATCAATCTGTACGAGTGAAGAGTGTTGATTCTTGGATAGATGAGGTAAATGCCAAGTTGGATATGTTGATCAATGGGTCAGGTAAGCAATTGGATATCAACTATGTGAATGGTTCAAGTTTCATGCAAAATCAGGGACAGTTGGATTTCAGTCAAAATTCTTAGAAACTGTTTATGCAGAATTCGTGCAACAATCTTCAACAACATTTTAAACCGTTTCAGCAGGAAGCTCAGCCATAGTACCAATCTCCAACTAGCCCCCCGAGGAACCTTCAACGATGATATCAAGGCTCTAATCCAACAGTTTGCACAAGGGCAGCAAAAAGCTTTATAGAAGATCGATGCAAAGATCGATGATGTGTACATCAACCTCAACAGCAAATTTGAAGGAGTATGCACAGATGTGAAGATAATGGATACTCAAGTTGTTCAAACTATGGAAGCAGTGACAACTTCAAGAGGCACAACCAGGAAAGAGTGAGAAGAATCACGGGGAATATTGCAATGTCATTATCTCTAATGATGACTATAGCAGAGAGGTCGATAAGCCTACTATACGTTTCCTTAAAGGTGGAGCAGAGTATGAGAATTGGATTAATGAGGTTAAGATGCATGAGCAGGCTGTTTTTGAAAAGGTTGAACATGTTTCAGTAGCTAACAGGGAGCAACCGAAAAAGCCTAGAGGGTTGTGAAGAAGGAACATGATCTTCCTAGACCTCATGTTTATGAGCCACTAATTCCTTTCCCAGAAGTCGTCAGCACAAAGGCACAGAAAAAGGTCTTCTCAAAGATACATGCAGACATGGAAAAGGTTGGAGTACCATTGATGATGGTGAAAAATTTGTCTTAAGTTCCGATGCATGTGGAGTATATCAAGGCAATTCTAGATAGTAAAGAGAAAGTCAAAGAGGTATTGGAGCTACATGGTCAAGTTTCCATGACATCGTCTGAACCAAAAACACTCATTAAGATGGAAGATCAAGGCGAGTTTACCATTCCTTGTACTCTTGGGGAATTGGAAGTTGATGATGCTCCATGTGATTCAGGTGCAAGCGTAAATGTAATATCATTCGAGACAGTAAAGAGGCTGGGAGTTGAACATATGCAGGATCACTATGCCTCCATTTAATTAGGAGATGCTTCTACAAAGAACTCGCGAGGGAAATTGGTAGATTACCCGCTTATGGTTGGAGATTGTCTAGTACCAACATATTTTACAGTTGTAGAGATAGTACGAGATGGTACACTTCCACTAATCTTGGGAAGACCATTTTTGGGTACAACTACAACAAAAATTGACTTCATCAATAAGAGAGTGGTCCTTGAAAAGATCAATAGGAAGGTGTCCTATCCTATCAAGACATCTAGTGGCAGTTTATGTGGTGTAATTGATTGTGTAAAGAGTAGAACGAAGATACCAACGACTGAAAAGGATGGTAGTTTCTATGATATGCTCCAGATTTAGCTCCCTCAGAAAACCTTAAGGCTTGTGGAGCTGTGGTGGTTCTGGACACTACAAGCATCGAGTTTGTGGATGATGATCCACGCCTAAAGCTGCGCATTAGGGATCCTAACCCGACTGAGGGAGGAACAATTCCTCTTAAGGATCCACCCAACACCTAAAAGGTAATTAATTCAAGCTAATGACTTTAAACAAGCCCTCAGTGGGAGGCAAAACACTGGTAAGTTTTCAGTTTTTGTTTTGCATCATTTGTTTCTTACTTTGTTGTTTTGTTTTTGTTCTATTTCACAAAAACATGTATCGATCGATCAGTCAGACACACGATTGATCGATCATGGTGGAAATAGGTGTGCACGAGACCGTGCGATCGACCGTGACCTATGGATCGATCAATCAGCGAGACCAGGCTTTGTGCGCTCGACTAGTTGAACAACCCGATCTCGATCTGTAGCTTGCTCAAACCCTGATCGATTGCTCACTGGTGAAGATCGATCGATCATGGGTACAAGTTCACCATTTTTCTTCCTTTCCTTCGTTACATCTAATTTTTGTTCCTTTTATGTGAAACATTCTCTTTCATACCTTGTTCATACACCAGGACGGTGTAAAATAAGTTTGGGGGATGATATTCACTGTTACTAATGCACTTTTTGATTACTTGTTGACTTTTGATGCTTATAAACCGATTGCTAAGAACTATGACTTTTGAGGATTATTGCATAACATGAACTAAGTACCATCAATATTTGTTTGTCAGGAATTGATTGATTATTGGAAAACCTAGAGACAAAGCATCTTCTCAATGACATATCGATTTTCAGGTATTCAAAGAATCTATGCGAATTTCAACCTTAACCTGACTTAATTTTCTTGTCAAGGGGCTTGGTATGCATTGGATTGGTTTTAAGCTCATTATTTTGCATGTTTTTAGATTGTTTGTTTGCTTTGGAGAGTCTTTTCAGGTGGAAAACAGGTTAAATTCGATCGATCAGCGAAGCTGACAAGGACAAAAACCTAATTTTCCTATTTTACATCCTATGTTTTTAGGACCTATATAAGACCAATTTTCATTATGTTTTGGAGAGGCTTATCACGTGAGAACAACCTGTATTTGAGATTTTTTGAGAGAGATTTCGATCCTTACACCATTGGAGAAGAATTCTGAACCCTTTTATTTCAATACAACTTACTTTTATGTTTTTCAATATATATTGCAATATGTTATTCTTCTTCACCATGTCTGATTAGTTCCCCAATCAAGTTTAGGATTTTCTAGGGTTTCAAGGAATTTATAAATTAGAAACAAATAGGAATTGCTTGATGTGTTCTCCACTTAATTGATATACTTAAGGCTTAGATTAGAGTAGCTAACTAATCTATGATCTTAGACTACCTAACATTATGAAGTTGGATCGTCTTTAGGTGAGCAATCAATCCTTAATAACCGCGATAGCTTATGTTAAGGTTGATTGTGAATTTATTAGACATGATCGATAATGCATATTAGTTTCGTGGTACCAACGAGAGTTAGGCCACTAGGTTACTGGATATAGAGATTGATACCACGAGAGTGGGTTGGTTATAAATTTATGTCTGAGTCGAGATTGTTGAATGAATGTTACCTGAATTGTTTCCTGGTTCAAATTCCCTACTTTCCTGAAGAACTTCCTAAGCTTGGTGCTTTATTCCATTTATTTTTTATCGTTAGTTCTGTTTTATTTAGTTTACAAACAACCTTCTAATCGGCTTAGCTTTAGTTTAGTTTACGATTTGATAGTGTGATAACTTGGTCCTTGTGAGTACGATCCCTAGATTACTACTCGATTTGCTGTGCACCTTCAGTAGATAGTTTAGGGTTAAAACCTGATACGCATCAGTTACCTCACAGTCGACAAAATCACAGATAAGCAACAAGACATGATATAAATAGCAAAACCTAAAAACAGGAGAAGCTACAAGAACATGATCCTTTGGCTTTTACTCTACAAAATTTTTGGAGGAACATTATGGCAGGAAGTTAAATAAAGCAAACAATCAGTAAAACAAAATCTGATTACTACACTTTCATACAATTTTATACTAGATTCCCAAACAAAGAATAGAAACACCAGAGAACTTAGCTTACCTACCATATCATGCCAAGAGATTTGTTCGATGATATGCAATAGTTAGATTTCACTGCAAAAACGTAAATTCACGATCTGCACCAGCTGGTCACAACTTCTTTACTTCACCAGTCACACTCTTTAACATGCAGAATAAAGATAAAAACATGTTCCTGTTCAAAGATAAAAACAGTTCACCAGCTGGTCACCACTTCTTCAATTCACCAGTCACCCACAAATCCTGCACTGTTTAAAAAGTCATAAGACCACCATTATCGGTGGGATTTAATAGGTTTCTTCGTGTTATTAACGAAAAAAAAAATTGTTAACGAAATTAAAAACGTAAGGATCGGTTCTTAAACTAGAAACGTTTTTGGTATTAAGAAACGCTCATGTGGCGTTGTATCATTGATCCGCAAAAGAAATATAAAACAAGGAAAAAAACCTCAAACGCACATAATTCATTTTTTTCTCTCTCTTTTTCGTCTCTCTCTCTCATCTCTATATGTCTCTCTCGTGACGACGAAGAAAGAAATCGATCAAAAGTATTGAATCAAAGTGATTTCCGGCTCATATCACCGTCTTCTGGTAGAGACGACGTCTTCCTACAATCTCCACCGACTGCGGCTTTCTCCGGCGCATTTGCGGAGTGAACACCAGAGTAAAAATCGGAGATGTTTCATTTGCGGAGTCAAAATCGGAGTCAAAATCAGAGAAGCCAATCGTTTGCAGAGTCAAGAAAGGTAAAATTTTAAGTTTCTATTAGTTTCCATCGATTCGATTTTGAAATTAGGTTTATGGTTTGTCAGATTTTGGAAATTAGGGTTTTTAGATTTACGGTAAAGTGTTGATTTGTTGTTTACCATCAAATTAGTGTAATTAGAAGCATGTTTGAGTACTTAATTGCTGTTAATTCATGACTGACGGATGGATTGTTTATGATGAATTTGTGATTATCATGAATTGACGGATGGATTTGTGTTTATGATGGATTTGTTTCTGATGAATTGCTTATGGTGTATTGTTTATGCTAAATTGTTTATGATGACTTTGTGTTTGTAATCCATTTCTTTTCTCTGTCTGATCTCTTCTATGTTTTATTTTCGAAGAATGGTGTGCAATGGTGAGAGCAGTTGGGATGAACTGGGAGGAGCAAATGGTGAGTCGCTATATAAAGGGTTACTGAACTCAAACTTTTCTCCTCTGACTTGGTGATAATTTGGTTATAATCTGGTGATTATAGTGAGAATGAATCAGTTGAGTTCTGGTTTATAATGGTTGATATATGATTTATATATAATTGATAGTACTGATATATGATTTATATATATAATGGTTATATGATTTATATATAAAATGGTTGATTATAATTTATATATATGATTGCTAATCAATTATACTGATATATGATTTATATATATAATGGTTGATATATGATTTATATATGATTGATAGTTCAGTTCTGAAACCGTTTATATGTTGATATATGATTGATAGTGCTATAGTTTATGAGAAATAAGATCCTTTGATAATTGATGTTAAAAAAAATTTAAGCTACTTGTAAATTCAATAATATACCAAACTCAACTCAATCAACCTCAACCTCAAATAGGAATATATGATTCAAACTCAACACATTTGAATCATATAGCTCAAATAGTAATATGTGATTCAAACTCAACCCGTTTATATATGATTTATATATAGGTTCTGTACTGTTAAACTCAACTTAACTTAACTTAATTTAAGCTAGAAAAACAGGTTCAGAACTTAACTTAAACTCAACTTAATTTAATTTAAACTTAACTACCAAACAAGTCTCATGTGTCAGTTCTGTTAAATTCTGTGTATTTTGGTATGTATTAAGTTCTGTTAAACCATATATATATGATTTATATATGATTCAAACTCTACTAATATGCCTTCACATCTCGTCGATATAATGGTTATTAGAACTTGAATTCGTGATCAAACTATCCATGAACAATTAATGAACGATTTGGTCGAGCATATATGAATTAAATTTCCAACTAATCATGATTAAATTATTTGTGCTTAAGATTATTTATTCTAGCTTAGTGTATGTTTTACAATTATTAATTTGCAATCATAATTAAGTTACCCAAATTTTCTTTTTCTACAAAAATACCATGAATTACACCTACAAACTCAAAACAAAAATACATCTCTTAACTCAACTTTTACCTAATTTAATCATTATTTAATCCTTAGAAACTTTAATTAAATGTCTACCAATAAATGTTGTTCTAAGATTTATATATCTCACAGCCATCAAAAATCACACTTCTCGGTAAACAGTAAAGAAGGTCATACTCATATTCAAAATAGAGTGACATTACAACGCTTACGATGAAAAAGAGAATGGATACAAAAAAAACTACACGAATAGCCAATAGAAAGAACATGCAATTCCTGAAAAGAGAACCATCGCCCTATTCTTTTCGTGGTCGCTAGCGACAACAACAGCCACCAACTACTAGCGACAAGCAATTCATTTTTTTGTTCTTTTTGCAATTGTTGTAGTTGTTGCAATTGGTCGCTGATGCAGCGACTGCCAAAAGAATAGTCCTAGTGACCAATTTTTTTTTTTCAAAATCCTAATATATATATATATATATATATATATAAAATGTTGGGA